>CM065398.1:3365000-3532500 GCA_033060915.1 Euryodendron excelsum
TCTCCCAAAACTATCCCTGAATAACCCTACACACTTAACACAAGACACCAAACCATTCCTAACCATTTCCAGCCAATCTTGGCCAAAATGACCATTTTACCCCTAGCAATCCAAACATACCCCGAAATAGTACCGGTCCTGGGATTTCGAGCAAAGGGTTTCACCATGCACCCTTGTTTAACCCGAGGAGGAACCTACGACATTACATGTTCACGACTCGATAAAAGTCCCCTGAAGCGTCTCGCAGATGCTTCGCCTAAATTGTCTTTTCTCCCGATTCCCTGGTTATAACGCACCATCAATTGACTTGAGAAATGCGTAAATCAGGGAATTCTCAAAAGCTCGTTCATAGATCTTTCCATCAATAAGGCTCAATCGGATACATCACTTCTTGAAGCCCTCCATAGTACGACGCGAAAACTACAACTTTCAGCAACCCTTGGAGCGTCTCGCAGACGTTGCACCAAAGCTGAATTTTTCTCCAATTCCCTGATTAAAACGCACCGTCAAACGATTTGAGAAATACGTAAATCTGAGAATTCCAGAAAGTATTTCTAAAGTACCTTCCATCGGTACGGTCCGATCGAAGAGGTCGCTTCCTGAAGGTCTCAATCACATGATACGAAAACAGCCACTTTCGAACACCCTCGGAGCGTATCACAGATGCTCCGCAAAAGTGTCCTTTTATGCACGCTTCCCGAGACAATATTCCATGCTTCTGAACACAATTCAAACTTTTCAAAAACATGAAAGTTCACGAAAAATCTTAAGAGAACACCATGGGTATAATCAATTTCCTCGAAACCTTCTCGGTTGACTCAATTATCGAGACAAAGTTTGGATGAACCTTCCCGGTGATGGAGTGTATGCTATATGCGCTCAAATTTTGATTAGATCGACCAACTTTCAATCAACAGTCGAGATTTAACCAGTACACAGGGTGCCACATGTCATTCTGGCAATGGAACAGTACCTGCGCATGTCCTACATACGCTAGGTCAAATTTTGGCCAAGCGCATGTAACACATACACCATGCCTGTTCCAGGTTGCCTATGAATACCAGACCCCCCCTTTGCATATTCCATCTCCAAAATTAATGCAAAGCTCTGCTAAAACTGCTCCAGAATCTCGAATCTTTACATATATTCCACCCCTCCAATACTTAGGCTAGATTCTACCTCTCTCAAGCCTATATACTTCACTTATAAGGCCTTATACACCATTACACACTCCATTCCAGCCCCTTAAGCCTTCTTAAAGTCATTCAAGCTCCAATCAAGACATCCATTGAAAACTACAAGTGTGTTGAAGGCAAAAGGTGGTATCCCATTTACATTTATGTCTTCCCCAACTTTTCTCTTCTCCCTCCTAGCCTACTTAGGCTATTCTCTATTTTAATCCCCATCTACAAACCCCCATTCTTGCATGCTTGAGCCAAGAGGGCTCTTAGATCATGCCTAGAGGAAAGCAAGTGAGAGCCACCGTGTAGGGGGACCTCTCACTAGCCTACTTTGAGATGGTATGGCCTAGGAGCCCCTTGTTTATGTGGTGTAGCCTAAAAGCCTTGTATGTGATCATGACTCCTTGCATGTTACTATTTTGATCATGTCTTGTATGCCTGGCTTCATTTTATGCTTGTTGTCATGTTTTGTAATGCTTATATTACTCTTAAACTCCATGTTATTCCCAAGCTCTATATTTCTTTCAAAAATTGTTCCAAGAGTTGGCTCCTTGAAACTTAGGATGGGACCTTAGAAATCATGCCTTGGAAAATCCCCTTCTAACCCCTTAACTCTCATTTTGGCATCATGACATTTTGATTTGCATAAGGGTTGCTTTCTAATTCTCTAATTTTCAAAGATTTCCATTCTTTTAAGTGTAGTGGTTGGAATGGTCCCATAGAGCCCTCTCTTGAGTGGTCTCCCTTTTGTTTGGCCATATGAACCATCTCTTGATGGAATGTTTCCCTTGAAAAATAGTTTTCAAAATCCTTCTCAAAAGATGATTTTCAAAAATGTATTCTCTCCATCTTTATATTAAAAATGGTGCCTTAAAAAGTTGTCATCACCACGTTGATTTTTGGACCTCTTACACTCTTGTGAAGATTATGGTTATAATGGCCATAAGGAAACCTTCCTTGGAATGGTCTCTAATCACCAACCATATTCTTGGCTAGAGTCAAAATTTTCATGGAAATTATCTTCAAAAGGGTTGTCCACCAAAGTCCATTGCATAGCATGTTTTGTTTTTCAAACTCTTTCCAAAAGTGCATCAAACCAACTTTCAAAACCATTTTCCAATCAAATCCTAGGTTAAATTGACCCTAGTTGTCCAATCCTAGGTAAACTTGACCCTAGTTGTCCAACCCTAGGTTAACTTGATCCTAGTTATCCAATCCTAGGTTAACTTGACCCTAGTTGACCAACCCTAGGTTAACTTGACCCTAGTTGTCCAACCCTAGGTTAACCTAACCCTAGGTCATCCTAACCTTAGGTTAACCCTACTCTAGTTAGCTAACCCTAGGTCACCTTAACCTTAGGTTAACCTAACTTTAGTTAGCTAACCATAGGTCATCTTAACTATAGGTTAAACCAACCCAAGTTAATTAACCTTAGGTCACCCCTAACCTTAGGCCAACCCAACCTAGGTTAGTACACTTCAAGGTTCCAACTCTTGAACCCTTTTCTAAATGATCACTCAATTTTAAATTATTCTCATAACCTATTTTTTCCAAAACTTCCTACTCTCTTAATTTAAAAATAAAAAACTAACTCTATTAATTCTTCAAATGTTCCTACACTCCATCTTCAAGGCATTTTCAAAAATGTTTTTAAAAGTTTACAAACCTAAGGTGCCCCTAGCCTTCTCATGGTTAGGGATTTCAAGGACAAGTGATAAATCAAGAACAACCTCTAAGGTTGTCCATATTAGGATTCCAAACCCTTAGCCATTTCCAAAAACCACTTTCAAAAACTAATTCATTAAAACATTCTAAAGTCATGCCTCTAAGGTTTTCAAAACAAGACTTCAAAACACTTTCAAGTTCTCTTGAGTCATGCCAAAGCATTTTTCCAAAACTCCCTTAAGCTGATCCAAAAATATTTTCAAAGTACTTCACCATCCAATTTCAAGTCAAAACTTCCAAGACCACAAAGATTCTTCAACTTCCAAAGGCCTAAAAATGTCTTAAACTCTTCTAAAGACCTCTAAGTGTCTTAAACTTTTTTTAAAGACCTCCAAGTCTCTTAAAATTTTTCAAAGACCTCAAAGTGTCTTAAACTTTTTCCAAAACCTCCAAGTGTCTAAAACTTTTCCAAAGACCTCAAAGTGTCTAAAACTTTTCCAAAGACCCCAAAGTATCTTCAAACTTTTCAAAGGCCCTAATGCCCCTATTTTTCATTGGGCTCTTGCCCGAACTATGACTAACTTGATTCTCGCCAAATTAGATATGTAGGCAACCTAAAATAGTACGCTCATAACTTCTATTTCAACTCCAATCCCCTTTTCAAAAATTTTAATTAACTCCAAGTTTCCATTTCAAACTCCTCCAAAGACTTCCGTGTTTCAAACTTCTTCCAAAATATGCATCATGCATCATTCATCCGAAAAGTGATGACTAAACCTCATTTTTAAAGTTCTAAAGTGGATATTAAGTGGACAATGGTAACCGGTTATTCTAGTGAGTGAACAAAGGGTGATTAGACATGTAGGTACCGAAACGGCGGGGTAGGGTGACAACCTTAGGATATCTTCCCTACACGTAACTATTCCCTGGACCATAAATTTCTGCTTTCAAAAGACCAAAATTGAGTTATTTTTCAAAAAGGCTTAAATCTTTCCAAAGATTGCCAAACAACCTATTTTCTTAAAAACCCTCTCTCGAGGGAGTTTTCAAAACCTTTTCCAAAAACAACCCTAAGTTTAATCTTCGGATTAACACTTATGTTTTAGGTGCCCTAACTCACCTTGATCAAGTTAGGTGGCGACTCCTATTTTTCTGAAAAGCCCTTAGTCAAACTAATTTTCAAACCTAGTCGCACTTGTTTTTCTAGGAGGACGAGTTCTAGTGACAGAGTTCCGTGTTTTTTGT
Organism: Euryodendron excelsum; assembly: GCA_033060915.1. Taxonomy (NCBI): domain Eukaryota; kingdom Viridiplantae; phylum Streptophyta; class Magnoliopsida; order Ericales; family Pentaphylacaceae; genus Euryodendron; species Euryodendron excelsum. The sequence continues at coordinate 3,369,092 of CM065398.1, forward strand.
GTCCAAGCCGAAAGGACCTTCGACACCTAAAGACCGTGGCACAACACTTACCTTTCAAACAAGATTCACGGAATGACAGTGCCTCCACTTCCAATGAACCTAATGGCCCATCCTTAACCAGTTTGGATATCAATCTCAGATTAACATAACCTAGGCATAGGTGCCAAAGATAGGTTTGGTTAAGTTTAGAAGGTTGCTTTCTTTTACATGGTAGTGTATTAATGTTATTTAGTTCATTTAATTATAGTGTTGGAGAGATATGATTAATAATATAACGACCATCCACCAATGTACCAGAGTAGATAAAACGTTTATTTAACTTAATTACAACTGAGTTACTAAAATAAATGGAATATCCATTATCAACCATTTAAAAATTGAAATCCAATTCCTTCTAGTGGAAGGTACATAAAGAGAGCCTTTTAATATTAAAATCCTATCTTTACCTAATGAAATACTAATTTCTGCTACTGCAACTGCTGACACCCCCGTGTCATCTGCTATAAATATGTAGATATCTCAATCACTAAGCTAGTGGATTTGCTTGAGCCCCTTCAAAGAATTGTGTATATTATTAGTAGCTCTCGTACCTACATATAAAATACTAGTAGATAACACCGCTAAACATGTTTCAACTACTAGTGAATGAGATTTACCTTTGTTGTTCAATTTTGCTAGATAAATCGAACATTGCAACTTCTAGTGTCTTGACTGCTTGTAGATGAAACACTTGCTATAACCACCCCATCTTTACCTATTCGGCAATCTCCAGTCCAAACCGGTCCTCCAGTAAAACATCACAACACTGTGAAGCCCTAACTAGCCTTTTAGAGATCAAATCAAACCTTTAAAGACAAAACCATCACTTCGAGGCCTCTAAGCAGTTTTTTGGGATCGAGCGGTCTCCAAAACCAATCACCAACATCGTTGGAGTGACGAAAACACTCAAAAACCTTGAATGGTTCACTTCTAGTGCCTGCTAGCCCACCAATGTACAATGTCCGTTATGTCCTCAGGCATCAGGCAGCCTCTAAAGATCTTCAGAGCCAATCACCGAAACTGTCGGAGTAGCGAAAACACTCACAAACTATCAAATTGCCGGAGTGGCAAAACAGTCACAAACAAGTCAGTGTAGGCACACCACAAGTAACCCTATGTCAAAAGATCGAATGTGTCTCTTAGCCGTGGCACATTTACCAAAGGATGAGATACCTTTGAAACCCACTCATTATAGCCTTTGGAGTGATGAAAATACTAGTAAACTTAGGTCAACACCGGCACCTCCTAGCCCGACACGGTGAAAAATGACCATTCTGTCCCCATGTAGCCCCACATGTCTTTTGAGAAAGCATCAAGTCTTAGAGATGGTAAGACCACATTCAAAATTGTCTCTAGACAATCCAACATGTTCAATATGCCATTCGAACCAATCTTGGTCCTGTTCCGAAAAACCCCAGTCAAAATAACCATTTTACCCCTAGACAGGCCCAACACATCTTTAAAAAAAGTACTAATTTCTCAATATGGTAAGACCACCTTCTAAGCTTGTCTTCAGATAGTTTGACATGTTCAATATGCCATTTAGTCCATTCTAGTGTAATTCCAGTATGTTCCTCTCAAAATGACTATTTTACGCCCACTAGCCTGAGCATATTTTCAAGACCTCACGAACACCAAGAATTAAACCAGCCTCCACCAGGACCCTCCAAAGAGAGTCCCTATCATGTCTGGGTGACTCGAAACGCACTTTAGTCGATAGGAGCTTCTAGGAGCATGTCACAAACGCTCTTCTAAAAGAGACTTTTCCTTTACTTCCCTAACTAAAACGCGCTGTCAAACGATTGAAAAAATGCACAAATCAGGAAGTTTCAAGAAGCCTGAGTGATAGACTTTCCATCGGTATGGTCCGATTGTCAATAATGTCACTTGGAGGTCTTGATCGAACAACTCAAAGAAGGGGTACTTTGTCTGAAACTTGCAAAAATTAAAAGTACACCTCTTGTTTCACCTGTCAAATCTTGATTCCATGGTTAAACGCACCATCAATCAACTTGCAAAATGTGTAAATTAGGGAATTTCTCAAAACTTTTCAAGAGGACTTTCTATCGGTACGGTTTGATCAAGATGATCGCCTCCTGAAGGCCACTCGCATGGATAAAAAAATGGCCATTTTGGACAACTGGCCGAGTGTCTCACCGACACTCCCAGAAGTTTATCTTTAAGCACACTTCCCAAGGAAATATCTCCATCGTCCATAGTCATCCAAGGCTCCCCGAGGGCACTAAGCTCAAGAGAATGTATAGGGAAATAGCACCACCATGCCCAATTTCACCAAATCTTTCCCAAATGACATGAATATTGAGGAAAAGAGCACACAAAAGTTCCCGGTGGGGGATTGTAAGCAACATGCGCGCATTTTTCACTACTAGAAAGTAGGGCTTTTGCCTCAAAGTATTAGTGACAACATACAATGCCATCGTAAAAGATAATTTTTTGCGACGACCTAGACCCAATACAAACACAAATATTATGTATTAGAGATGGCATAGGAAGTTATCGCAAATGGTAGTCACAAAAGCATATTATCTACAGTACGAGAGGAGTTTTTGCGACGGCACATACCCATCTCCAATATTTAGAAGCAATAAGGTGTTTTTGCCATGGGAAAAGGAGTCATTGCCAATACCATTAAGCAAAATGATGTAATTTGTTAATGTTCAAATCCATACCTAGAACCAAAACAACATCGTGTTGCCTAAGCGCAAAATCCCCCCCCCCCCCCTCTCTTTTTTTATTTTATTTTATCCAATAGCCCTAATTTTTTTAACATTTCAGCTGCCCCTCTCTCTCACTCTGGCTATACGCTTATTTCCCTCACCTCTCTCTCTCTCTCTCTCTCTCTCTCTCTCTCTCTCTCTCTCTCCCTCTCCTGATTGCCCTCCACTTTCCGATGCCATCTTCGATCACCGCAAAGTTGCCACTGCTGCCATTGTTGTCAGTCAATCCTCTCTCTTTCTCTCTCTCTCTCTCTCTCACAGTCTCTCTTCCCTGTCATTCGATTGTAGGTAACTGAAGGACCAAATAGGCATAAGCTACCATAGACCAACCATCACCAACTATTCCAGCAACACTCAAACCACAACAGCAGGTTAGGGGAAACCCTTCTGTCTCTGTCATTTTGCAAAACTTCGATAGATGGGGAAAAAATGGAAACTAAAATTCTATAAAACATCTTTGTTGTGTTATCTCTCTCTCTCTTGAATATTTCCATGCTAAAGACTAAGATCTTGGGTTAAGGATCTTTCTGGCTGTCTTGGTTGTTTTTTTTTTTAGAGCTTTTGTATTTTGGGTCAAATGATGCATGAAAAATTAAAGAGAAAACTTGTTGATCCAAAATGTTTGGTTGGCTCGTTAAGCATGAGAAAATTTTCTTTTGCTGGCTGTCGTGAATAGCCCCAAGCATTCCAATCAAAAAAATTATAATAAAATGTTGATTGGGATTTTTACTTAGCTGTTAGAACTTTCTATATCTTATGCTTGATATTGTGTGAAATGGTTTGAGAACGATTATAATATAATATCCTCGTTGTGCTTGTGTTGCCATTGCTACTAATTTGTTGCTTTCTTTGATGTGAACTATGAAGTTATGAGTTTACTACTCTGGAAATTTAGTTTCTAAACAACCTTTTCCTGGAAATTTAAAGTGTAAAATGAATAAATCATTCCATCACTTTAATTATAAATAATGTATATTTATCTAGCTAATGGCTTGACTCAAGAATTTTAGTACGCTTCCAAGTGTGAAGAGCACGAAAATAAAATGGGCAATAACGCTGAATTATAACTCTTTGCTATTGATTCCATGCCTTGTCCAGCTTATATCATGTGAAAGTAGTATCCTAGTGTGCACTATTTTTTGTTTAGCTAGTAAAATTTTAAATCATAACAGTGAATTATATTTCCCTTCGTGTGAAATCAACTTGACCTCTGTGTGAAAGAAGTAGGGGTGGGCCAAGAGTGTTTGAAGGAAGTTAAATGAACTTCTTGTTGGAGTGCCAGTATTGACACTTTTTTGTTTATCATTCAGTACAACTTTTAGGTTGTTGGATGTATATACATGCAGCTATAATCAGCTATAACCTACCATCATTACTGCCATGGCATCTTAGAGTAATTAATGTCACCTTTTAACTTAATTTTTCAAATGCTAAACTGAAAAAAAGAAGAAGGCAACAGTAGGAATTATGATCTCTTAAGCTAAGAAATGTGCAAAATTTGGGGGTATAAGAAAACATGCCAAGGATCAAAACCTATGTTAAGGCCTAAGTCGGATTTGGGCTAAATTATATCATTTAAGTCTTCAATTTTTCAATTTTTCTGTTTTTGACATCATTCAATAGCTTAGCAATTACTTTTACGTAGAAGTCCTAATTTCATCGTGTTATTATTTTTCTTTTTGAAAGGTATTCCGTCAATTATGCCTTATTCCTTTTATTATTATTTTTATCTAATACACAGATATAACCAAACAACTTAGACAATGTGCTTATAGGGTTGAAATGATTGAGGCATGGAATCATTGAAGTGTGCTTAGACAATGGTTTCCTTCCAACCCTGAACGTGTTTTTAGTCATTGTTGTCAGTTTGCTGCAAATTTTACTGCCAAAATGCTGGTAATATTTGGCTGCATTGTTTTTGGATTGAATTATGTTGCATTCATAAATATATATATATTTTTAATTAACTTATACATGCATGAGTTAAATGAATTGTAAGCAAAGAACTTTAGACTCGTTCAAGAAACCTCATCAGAATTGTGGATTCAACTTCGATGAGGCAATTCTTGAATTGTCTACTTTCGGACAATTTAGGAATGCATAAATCTATATTGGAGTTAGTGGCTCACTGTTATAAATTGTTTTCTCTATGGGAGATTCCATACTAGAGTTCCTATTGGTCTTCAGGTACACACTAGATGTGGTGTATGCAGTACCCTCTTCTACCTTGTGTACTTGAAGAACTACGGGAAAATGTTGCCAGAATTTCTTTAAAGATGAATGAAACGGTTTGAGCTATTTTTTACAGTATAGATTGAGTACTTTAAAGATGAACGAAATGGTTTGAGCTACTTTTTACAGTATAGATTGTGCACTCTTGAATGGGATAGGACCACCTACCTGTTAGAGAGGAGTAAGATGGATAAGGTTCATGATGCATGAACATTTTATTATAATTTTTTGAGTTGTTATGGTGGCTAAGTAATTTTGATTTTTTAAAATAATACAGAAATATTTGGGAGAAATAGAAAGATGGACAAGAGTTGGATTGATTTTCCAAATAGGTTGTCAAGGGAAGAAGTGGACGGTATTAACCAATTCCATGTAAATACCAACAAGATTCAAGAGGTAATGATCAAGTGTCCTCGTAGGAGATGTGTGAATCACAACTATATGACACGAGAAAATGTGTGAGAGCATCTTATTGACAATGGCTTTTGTAGAAAGTACAAAAATTGGACTAATCATGGAGAAGCATACGTTTCTTTGCACAATAATCGAGAGAGTGGCAGCCTGTTGGATTCAGACATTGAGGATGATATGGTCAGAATAATACACGAAACTATTGGAATTCCACACGCAGATACGAGTATTGAGAATGACGAAGCTACTGCAAATGATCTGCGTGTAGGTCCAAATGAAAAAACCTTAAAGTATTTCATGTTGACTTTATGGAGGCCAGCAATTGACCTTTGACTCGATTGGGTCTTATGGAGGACCCACATAAAGTACATGACTGGCTATTCCATGGCGCTTATATGGCGCAGACTCTCATGCCCACCTATCACTTAGTGCAAGGCTCTGCGCTACTAAGGTATAAGGAAATACAGTTGTGCCTTGACTAACATCAATTGCTTTTGATGTAGTAGTAAACACTTGATTCTAAACCAAGTATTGTTAGTCCAGGTGGTAACCCAAGAGGGGGATGAATTAGGTTTAAACAATAATTCAACAAATAATTTCAAATTTAAAAATTCTAACTAAATATTCAAAAAAATATTAATCAACCAATAATATATTGTAAATAAATGCAAACAATTCAAACCATAAAGTAAAGGAGATAGAGAGAAGAGAATACGATACAAAGATTTATCGTGTTCGACTTTAACTCTAAAGTTTATGTCCACTCCCCAAGGCTCCTCCATTGAGATTTTTCTCCACTATATCCAAACTGTAGATACAACCACTAGCCTTTTAACTCAGGTGCTAGTCCTCCTATATAACTAGTTTTTTTTTACAAATGCTAGTCACACCCCTCCAACTAGTTTACACACAGGTGCTAGTCACACCTAACCAAGTGATCTCTTACACCAACTAGTTTTTATACAGATGCTAGTCACACCCAACCCCCGGCTATTTTTCCTAGCTAGTCTCTCTCTTACAAGAAGAAAGAACAAGAGTACAACCACTCTTACTTGCAAATAAATTCTCTTAAACAATAGATATGTCAATAAAGCTCTCAAAACATTACAAGATAAAAGACAATGAAGCTCTCAATAAATTTTGTAGGGTGAATATCACTTTGAAGCACAATACTTATTGTTCTTATTGTTCTTCTTTGCTCTTCAAGTGTATCTCTATTTATATATGAAGATAGGAGGATGATTTGTAGCTTCAAATGAGTTTATAGCCATTGAAGAGCATTAAAGCATTTTTTCCTGTTGAGTTACTTGCTACCAAACAAGTTTTGAATTTCAGATAAGATGCCTTCAATTCCACCACGATTGTCCACTTGTTAATGTTCAAATTTGACAATGGCTATAAGAGACAGGTTATAGATATGGAAGGCAACTTTTTAAAATCTCAAGAATCAGTTGGATCCAATTGTCAGATCAAATGTTATGTTCAAATTACTCGAACTGGCTCCCAGTTAGCTTATTTGAATTTCTACACAGCTATGTCAACTTGCATAAGCTTTTTCATATAAAAAATATTCAATTTTGATAATCTCTATGGATATGGGCGTTATCTTTCCATATCCTCAATAATCAAAGCATTTGAAGATTAGAGTCAAAAGATTTGAATGAAATACTCAGGCTATCTCTTTAGCTGTCATCTTTGAATTTCTACAGCACTAAGTCAGATATATGCTCCTTTTCTATCTCGATAAAATTCTCATTTGAAATTTCATATAAGAGATCAAATGTATATATGGATGTTATCTTTTCATAACTTCAAGAATTAGATCATTTGGACGTCTGGATCAAAAGATGTGGTCAAATAATCATGATTGTCTCCAAGCTACCATATTTTGAATTTCAAATCCAATAAGTCACCTTCCAACTCATTTTTGTCCCATAAACCGTTCTTGTCATGAAAATTTTATAAGACATCATAATTAGATATTTGAGTCTTATTTCCAGCCTCGTAAGAATTAGATCAATCCAATAGTTAGATCAAAAGATATGAGCAAACTATTAAGGCTATATCATAAGATATAGTATCGTCAAATTTTCAACCTTAGACGAAAATTATGGTATTTAACTTTCTTTCTTGAATCAAGTTTCTTTAAAACATGATTCTCAAGGATTTGGATATAATTTTTCAAGTCTTGATCACTCTTTCAAGTGCTTCATAATCTTGCAAAACTTTATTACACCAACTAGACTAAGAATTAAAAGAATTGAATATATTTAATCAAAAGAATATTTATAAATCAAAGTAAGTTGTCATTAAAATCATATATAAAATTTCATTTGAATAAACTTAGGGCTAACAATCTCTCCTTTTTTTTTTTATGATGACAACCTTTAATTGATTTACCTCGTAAATACACTTCAAGTAAAATAAATATTTTCATATATATATATATATCATGTTCAAGAGAGTAGCAGAAAAATAGAGAGAAATACAATCAAAACTCTCCCTCAACCAATGCATCTCATCTTAAACTCATTTATAAAATAATTCAATTAAAAACTCATCATATCAATCAATATATTTCTTCCCCTTTGTTATCATTAAAAAATAATTATATATAAAACTGATAAAATTTCATAGAATATGAACACACACACACACACAAACAAACACACACACACACACACAAATATTCCTTTTGCAATCCACAAAAATAACATATGTTTAGATATGAGAGATATATTCGATTTAAAACTAAACATGTTTTATAAATCTCAATATTTTATATTTCTCTCCCTTTCAATATCAAAAAACCATCTTACTCTTTTGGATTTTAGGTGAACCTACAAAAACAAATCAATAATTGATTTTTGGTACCCAACCTTTTTTGGGGCCATGAAGGTTAGCTTTAAAGTTACTTGAACTTAGAATTTTCTTAGGAAACCAAACTTGTTTGATTCCAACATATATATTTTCTTTTAAGTGGACAAGAATGTGATTGATGACCTATCTTATGGCAATAATAATATGTAGAGTGTAAAGTATTAAATGATGTTGTTTTAACAAAAAAACTTTTGTAAAATTTTTGCTTTTAAAAATGATTGTAACCAATTCCAATTGTCAAAAACACATATTTGTTTTCCGAGTATCATATCCAAATTTTCTCTTTCTTTCACAAACTTTGAAAAAGTATTATTCAATTTGTCAACTTTTATTTTCAAAGTATTATTTTCATTTTTCAAATCATTTGAAGTTGAAGTTTTAAGTTTGGAAGATAAGTCTTCAACATTATTTTTCAAAATTTTATTTTCATTTTCTTGAGAGAGAGAATAAATAATCTTTTTGAGGGCTACAATTTTTATAACTAATTTTTTAAGATCATCATGCAATTCCTCAAAAACATTTTGTAATTCTTCATAAAAAAAATGTTCATTAAAAGTATCACAAACCTCATTGTCTTCCTTTGCTAAGCATAAATTGGCAACTTCATTATCACTTTCTTCAGAACTACTATCATCACTTTATCCCCAAGTTACTTCCATGGATTTCTTTTTGTCCATTTTTTTCCTTAAATGCTTGAGTTGAGGAGACTCGGATTTTATATGACCCTACTTTTTGCATTCATAACAATTTATTGTATCCTTTTTATTACCTTTTTCTTTTGCTTTATCATTTTTTGAAAATTTTCTCCGGCTTGTTTCTTCTTTCTTAAAAATCTTTTGAATTTATTTGTAATCATGGCAAACTCCTCATCTTAATTGCTAGTTTCTCCATCATTGCTATCAAATGTGGAGGAAGTGGTGGATGATTTTAACACTATACTTTTCTTCTTTTTGCTTTCATCATCATTCATTCTTAAGGTAAGTTCATGAGTCATGAGTTAACCCAAGAACTCATCCAAACTAAGCTTTGTAAGGTCTTTGGCTTCTTATATAGGGGTAACTTTCGGTTCCCAATTCTTTGGTATACACATAAGAATCTTTCTTACCAATTCAACATTAGTATAAGATTTACCAAGAGATTCTAAAGTATTTATAATATCAGTGAATCTAGTAAACATCTCAAAAATTAATTCAACATTATCCATTTTAAACGATTCATATTTATGAACAAGGATACTAATCTTAGATTCTTTGACTTGGTTGGTCCCCTCATGTGTGACTTCTAATTTATACTAAATATCTTTCGACAATTCACAAGTAGATATATGATTAAATTCATTTGCATCAAGAGCATAATAAAGAACATTCATAACTCTAGCATTTAATTGAAAATTTTTATATCACTAGCATTCCATTCAATTTCTTCCTTAAGCACATTTTTACCTTCTACAATCTTAGTTGGTATACCAGGACCACTAACAATAACTTTCCATAACTCATAATCAGTAGCTTGAATATATATTCTCATTCTAGCTTTCCAATGGTCATAATTTGTGACACTAAACAATGGTGGTCTATTGGCTAATTGACTTTTGGCAAGGGAAGTACTAAAAATGGTTACCATAATTTACTCTAAGATGATTAAGCCTACTATAAGAGCCAAGTGTTATGCGGTGCATGGGATTGCCGAATTCCTAGCTCGCAGAAATTTAGAATGACCTGAAAAATTCTAGAATAGTGGAAAGATCTCTAGAATGTTCTAGAAGACTCTAGAAGGTTCTAGAATTATGGAGAGATTTCTGGGTTTCTCTAGAATTTTCTAGAAGGCTCTTGTGTAGTCTAGAGTTTTCTAGAATGTTCTAAAGTAGTCTAGACTTATACATATTCTAGAATATCTCTAGAATGTTTCATATAAGTATCTTAGATATTTTGTAGGAAAGGAGGTGGGAAGATTCTTGAAGATCACTCTCCAACATAGGATTAAATCAATCTCTACCGTCCACTGAGAAGGTGAAAAACTATATAAAGAGGAGGTCTCATTTGGCCAAACTAATCCAAGAGAGTTGTAATCTTCTCTAGTGCAATACAAAAGCCATATTCTCTCAAATTTTCTAGTCTTCCTTTGTCTAAACCTTTGCCTAACTCAAGTTATAGGCTGACTTAGCTTTGCCAGGAGGGTTATTCAAGCTAAATGCCGGCACGGTTGCATTGGTGGAAGTCCAAGGCCGTGACAATGTGGTATCAGAGCAAGGTTCATGAGAGGTCGTGATCGTCGAGTAGGCATCATGTCAGGGGAGACTAAGGAAGTGGTGATTTCCATTGAGGGAGTTGCAAGGGGTAGGGGACCCCAACCTCCTTAGGGAGGGAAGAAAGTTCGTGACATGAGTAAGTCAAGAGGTGAGCACCTCTCCACCCTTCAGGGTAAAGTTGCTGTTATAAAGAATGTGTTGTAGGTGATGGAACAACAAGTTGAGAAGGTTGAGCATGACTTTAAGACTTTTGAGTCTTATACGTTAGGCTAACTTGATCAACTCAAGGAGGATGTGGAATCCTGCTATAATGTCGAAGCACAGCGAGCTATGGCATGCAAGTGTTGGAGACGAAGGTCATGGATGCTATCACTGTCATACAAGCCCAACTCAACTCCCTCAAGGCTTCCTTGGAGGTGAACCAAGGATGAGCCCTAGTGGTGGCAGGCTCTAGTGGGGCTTGGGACATGCCAAGGTTGGATATGCCAAGGTTTAGAGAACTCCCATTTATCACTTGGTGGGGGAGATAAGAGCAAGGGTACCACCAAGGGAGGTGATGACAAACCTTCATTAAGGAAAGAGTATGAAGACAAGAATAAGATATACTCCTTCCAAGCTTGGGGCATTCTCTCATTCGGTATGGCCCCTTGCACACAAAGCAGCTAATCTGGGAAGAGTATGTCTTCTTCTTATCTCCATACTCCTTCTTGAGGAAGGTTTGCCATCATCTCCCCTTGGTGGTACCCTTGCCCAAACCTTAGACCATAAGATAAAGTTAGAACCACAAGTAAAGCGGCCCGCCATGGCACCATACAAGATGGCACTGCTAGAGTTGAAGGAGCTTAAGAGATAATTAAAAGGCCTTGATATAGGACATATCAAGCCATTAAAGGTGCCTTATATGGCACCTGAATTATTTTAGAAGCAAGCAAGATGGCAAGACTTCTTGGCTGAGTTTAACTATATGCTGGAGTACAAACCCAGCAAGGCCAACGTGTTGGCAAATGCTTTTAGCCGTAAGGTGGAGTTGGCAGCAATAAACCAAACTAGTGGGGATAAGATTTCACGAATTAAAGAAGGGATCAAACGTGATCCGATTACCAAGCAACTTCTAGAGATGGATAGAAAAGTCAAGATCAATAGGTCTTAAATGGAGGATGATCTTCTCTACACCATCAAGCTTCTTGGGATGGAACTCCATTTCTCCACAAGTTTTCACCCACAGACAAATAGGTAGACTAAATGGGTGGATGCCTTATTGGAGTGTTATTTGAGGCACTTTGTAAGTGCTAACCAGAGGGATTGGGCGAAGCTCCTAAATGTGGCACAGTTTTCCTACAAATTACAGAGGAGTGAGTCTATTGGAAAGAGTTGCTTTGAGATAGCAACTAGGAAACGACTATTCACCCTACATGCAGTGGCTACTTCCTATAAAGGGAAAAGTTCGGAGGCATATTATATGGCTAAGACTTGGCAGGAGTATGATGATATAACGTGCTCTTACCTTGTTCAAGCTGCTAAGAGAATGAAGAAATGGACAGATCAGAAGAGGCAATCAATAGAGTATCGCGTGGGAGATATGATGATGATGAAGCTTCTTCCCTAGCAGTTCAAGGCTTTCAGAAAGGTGCACAAGGGATTGATACACAAGTATGAATGCCATTTTACAGTAATTGGTAAATTAGGCAAAGTTTCCTATAAACTTGACCTACCCCCCTAGCTTGAAGATTCATCCTATCTTCCACGCAAGCGTATTGAAGACTTACCATGAAAACGAGGATGACTCAAGCAGGAATGTCTCAAGGAGGGCACCTTCAATTATGATCAAGTCATTTGATAAAGAGGTTGATGAGGTACTAGCCAATCAAGTAGTGCGACAAAGAAGAGTACTATCGAGTACTCAATTCTTGATTAAATGGAAGGGATTGCTAGAGAGTGAGGCTAGTTGGGAATCACAAGGAGACCTTTGGCAATTCACAGACCACCTACAGTAATACAGAGATGATCAAGCGATGAGGGCATTACTGGAATAGGTGGGGAAGAGTGTTATGCACCGCATGGGAACGCCAAATTCCTTGCGCACAGAAGTTTAGAATGACCTAAAAAATTCTAGAACAGTGGAAAGATCTCTAGAAGGTTTTAGAAGGCTAGAGAATATTCTAGAAGACTTTAGAAGGTTCTAGAATTATAGAGAGATTTTTAGATTTCTTTAGAATTTTCTAGAAGGCTCTTGTGTAGTCTAAAGTTTTCTAGAATATTCTAGAGTAGTCTAGACTCGTACATATTTTGGAATATCTTTAGAATATTCCATGTAAATATCTTAGATATTTTATAGGAAAGGAGGTGGGAAGATTCTGGAAGATCACTCTCCAACGTAGGATTAAATCAATCTCCACCGTCCATTTAGGAGGTGAAAAAATATATAAAGGGGAGGCCTCATTTGGTCAAACTAATCCAAGAGAGTTGTAATCTTCTCTAGTGCAATACAAAAGCCATATTGTCTCAAACTCTCTAGCCTTCCTTTGTCTAAACCTTAGCCTAACTCAAGTTGTAGGCTGACTTTGCTTTGCCAAAAGGGCGATTCAAGCTAAGTGAACGGTTGCATTGGTGGACATCCAAGGCCGTGACGCTAGGCTCTGATACCAATTGTTAGTCCAGGTGGCAACCCAATAGGGGAGGTGAATTAGGTTTAAATAATAATTCAACAAATAATTTTTAATTTAAAAATTCTAACTAAATATTCAAATAAGTATTAATCAACCAATAATATGTTTTAAATAAATGCAACTAATTTAAACTATAAAGTAAAGGAGATAGAGAGAAAAGAATACGACACTAAGATTTATTGTGGTGCGACTGATCGCTACCTAAAATGGTGATACTTAACCGCAAGTGCATGGCCGCGATGTAGTAATAATTTCTCGTAAGTACGAGGTCTCGATCCCAGAAGGAAAATGGTTTACGTAAATAGGAAAACTTACCGTGGATAAAAAATATTAGGAAAAACACTCTAATAAACAAAAACTGATTTTAGGTTGAGAAAATATTTATTATCTAATTTAAACTAAGAAATAAAGAAAAAATTCTAGGGTCAATTGATCCAATCAATTGCGTCTTTTGAAATTCCAAAGGAGATAATTTAATAACTCAAACCTTTCGACTACGTCGTGAGTCTCGGAGTCGGAAGATTTAACGATAAAACCAAGGGTTCTTAAAACTTCAACTTCTAGAATAAATCAGGTTGTTAGAATCAAGGACGAGTACCATCGATTTGTGCAACGCATATACTGAATATATGTTCACGCATAAACGTTACCGAACATAATCAAACGTCCAGGTTTTCGAAGGTTTCTAGAACGAAGAAGAAGAAGAAAGAAGAAACAGAAAATTTAACTTTAAAACCAAGAACGTACCTCTGTTGTTCATCCAAGATATTCAATTGATCTTCACAATTGATCTCAAGATGAAATTTAGCTACTCATCATAATCATAGATATGCAAAGTTGTATGTAAATTTATTGAAAAGGCTGAGTAATCTGATTACAGGAATTAAAGACTGAATGAAAATTATGAATAAACTACAATAATCTACTCCTAAAACTACTCTTAAAAGCCTAGAAAAATGTTAAACCTAATGTCTCTTAAAAAACATAAAACTCCTAAATCTATTCTACTACCTACAACTAAAAACTGAGTTAATATATAAATCCCAACGTCAGTCGTACGAAAGATCCCCCCTGAGTGCTCCGATGGGCTGAATCTCTTTACGAAAGTTGTAGGTCTCAAAAAGTTATATAAAATTGACAAATTATGGGCCTGAATAGCCTTTTTGGTTCACGAGATATGGGCTTCCAAAGTTTCAGCTTTATGTGCTTCAGCAACTTGTACCTTGACAGCAACCTCTTGAAACCTATGATTAAATTGCATTCAAAATCATTCCATTTTAGTTCAAAACCGTTCGAACATTTGGGCCACTGTTCGAACGCCACGGACGACAGTTCGAATGCTACGTCGAATGCAATTTGACATGAAACCGTTCGACGTACCGTTCGAACACTTTTGTATACTGTTCAAATGCCCTTGAGGACCGTTCGAACGCCCTTCGAACGCCTATGTTGTTTTAGCACCAATTAATCCCTTTTTAGCTAGGATTCTTGAAAATAACCACAAAACTAAGTTAGTAAAAAATTAGGATTAAAATTACATAATTAAACATAATATAAAACTAACAATTAGCTAATTAAGACATGTAGATTGCACTTTTAGAGTGCAATCAGTGACTTCAATTCCAAAGTCTACATCCACTCCCCAAGGCTCATTCCTTGAGATTTTTTCCCACTATATCCAAACTGTAGATACAACCACTAGCCTTTTAACTTAGGCACTAGTCCTTCTTTACAACTAATTTTTTTCTCATATAATAGTCATACTGCTCCAACTAGTTTTTACGCAGGTGCTAGTCACACCCAACCAAGTGATCCCTCACTCTAACTAGTTTTTATACAGATGCTAGTCACACCCAACCCCTAGCTATTTTTTCTAGCTAGTCTCTTTCTTACAAGAAGAAAGAACAAGAGTACAACCACTCTTGCTTACAAATTAATTCTCTTAAAGAATAGATATGCCAACAAAGCTATCAAAACATTATAAAATAAAAGACAATAAAGCTCTCAAAAAGTTTTATAGGATGAATATCATTTTAAAGCACAATACTTGTTGTTCTTATTATTCTCCTTTGCTCCTCAAGTGTATCTCTATTTATATATGAAGATAAGAGGATGATTTGTAGCTTCAAATGAGTTTATAGCCATTGGAGAGCATTGAAGATATTTCTTCCAGCTAAGTTACTTGTTACCGATAAGTTTTGAATTTCAAATCAGATGCCTTCAATTCCACCACGATTTTCTCTTTGAAAATGTTTGAATTTAACAATAGCTATAGGAGACAAGTTATATACATGGAAGTTATCTTTTCAAAACCTTAAGAATCAGGTCGATCTAATGGTAAGATCAAAAGTTATGATCAAATTACTTGAACCATCTCTCAACCGGCCTATTTGATTTTTTACACAACTATGTCAATTTGCATAAGCCTTTTCATATAGAAAACGTTCAATTTTGAAAGTCTCTATTGGATATGAAATGTAGATATGGACGTCACCTTCGTTAATTCTCAAGAATCAAAGCATTTGAATATTAGAGTCAAAAGATATGAGTAAAATACTCTAGCTATCTAGCTGTCATCTTTGAATTTCTACAGCACTAAGTTAGATGTATGCTCCCTTTTCATCCAGATAACATTCTAATTTGAAATCTCATATAGGAGATAAAACGTATATATGGATGTTATCTTTTCATAACTTCAAGAATTATATCATTTGGACTTTTGGATCAAAAGATATGATCAAATAATCATGACTGTCTTCAAGCCGCTATATTTTGAATTTCAAATCCAATAAGTCACATTCCAACTCATTTTCATCCCATACACCATTCTTTTCATGAAAACTTCATAAAACACCGTAATTAGATATTTGAGTTTTATTTTCAGACCCATAAGAATTAGATCAATCCAATAATTAGATCAAAAGATATGAGCAACCTACTAAGGTTGTATCATAGGATATAGTTTTATCGAATTTTCAACCTTAAAAAAAATTATGTCCTTTAATTTTCTTCCTTGAATCAAGTTTTGTTAAAACATGATTCTCGAGGATTTAGATATAATTTTTCAAGTCTTGATCACTCTTTCAAGTGCTCCATAATCCTACAAAACTTTATTACACCAACTAGACAAATGATTAAAAGTATTAAATATATTTAATCAAGAGAACATTTATAAATCAAAATATGTTATCATCAAAATTATATATAAAATTCCATTTGAATAAACTTAGGGCTAGTATTCAAACTGTTAGAAGATGCACAATGTGAATTGTATCTAGGCTGTCAGAAGTTTACATCATTGGCGTTCATTGTTTGGCTTCTACATATGAAGGTGTTGAATCAATGGACAAACAAGTCTTTTAACATGTTAATTGAGTTATTGAGGGAGGCTTTTCTCAAAGATGTGAAATTATAAAATTCATACTATCAAACTAAAAAGTTAACACAAGATCTAGGGTTCACGTATGAAACATGGGATGCATGCCCTAAGAGTTATGTTGTTTAGAAACGAGGATGCTATACTTGATGCATGTGTCATATGTGGTAGTTCTAGATAGTAACAGAGCAGTGGTATCTCAAATGATGGAAAAAATTGTGATAAGTGGATAGCTACAAAACAGATGAGGTATTTTCCTCTAAAGCTAAGGTTGCAAAGGCTGTTTATGGATTCTAAGATGGCTAAGGAAATGTGATGGCATGAAGAAGAACGAAGAGATGATGGGACCCTTAGGCATCCTGCTGACTCTGAGGCATGGAAAGAATTTGAAGGAACCCAGAATTTGCTATTGACAGTCGCAATGTAAGGCTTAGGTTAGCTGCTGATGGATTCAACCCTTTCGGGTCAATGAACATTGTTCATAGTACTTGGCATATAGTGTTGATTCCATACAATTTACCATCTTAGATGTGCATGAAACAACCATTGTTTTATTTTATCTGTCTTATCGATGGACCAAAAAAGCCTGATGATAAGATTGATGTGTACTTGCAACCACTGATTAAGGAGTTAAAGGAATTGTGGAATGAAGATGTACCTATATTTGATGCATTAACCAATCAAATTATTCAATTACACATAACTTTGCTGTGGACAATTAGTGATTTTCTTACATATGCCATGTTGTCAAGATGGAGTACCAAAGGTGAATATGCCTATCCTTGTTGTAATACAAAAACTGAATCGTGTTAGTTGAAGCATGGTAAGAAATTTGCATATTTGGGTCACCGTAGGTTCTTACCTACAAGTTATAGATTTCGAAAGGATGAAAAATCATTTGATGGCAATAGGGAATGGAGAGGAAGACCTATTATATTGTCTGCATCCACATTATTAGCACAATTGGAATCAAAATGTTTTTTGACCCAATATATGAAGGATGACCTTATAGAAAGGCATAGGAGAATAGTAGAAATAGATTAGGTGAATGATCGAAAGCACAATTGGAAGAAAAAGAGTACATTTTATGAATTGCCGTATTGGGAGCACAATCTATTTAGGCATAACCTCGATGTAATACACATAGAGAAGAATGTATGTGACAATGTATTGTGGATAATACTAGGAGTGGTGGAAAAATTCAAGGACAATGTGAATGCTCGACGTGATTTAAAAGAAATGGAGATTAGAGAAGCATTACACTTACAAGAAAGAGGGTCCAATAAAGCATATTTACCTCCAGCATAATTCATGATGAGCAGGGATGAAAAAGACTTATTTTTTAAAGTACTGAAAGAAGTTAAAGTGTCGAACTGGTATGCATCCAATATATCATGACACGTTTGTTTGGAAGATAAAACTATTTGGGCTCTAAAGACTAACGACAATCGCATTCTTATGCAACAACTTATTCCTTTAGCTATACGACCATCCTTGCCTAAGAATGTGATTGAACCTTTGACTGAACTAAGCAATTTCTTTACACGATTGTGCTCAATAGTGAATCATGCTTCAGACTTGCAAACTATTAAAGACCGTATCACAGTTACACTTTGTCATCTTGAGAAAATATTCCCACCAGCCTTCTTTGATATAATGGAGCATTTGCCAATATATTTAGCTGACGAAGAATTGTTAGCTGGACCAGTACAAAATCAATAGATGTATCCAATTAAGAGATTTTTACATACCTTAAAAAGAATATGTGCGCAATTGAGCACATCCAGAGGGATCAATAGCCAAAGGCTAGTTAATGGGAGAATGTATGCATTTTTGTGCATAATATCTTGATGATGTGGAAACTAAATCTAACCAGCCGGTTCAGAACTCTAATGGTGCTACAGAGGAAGGCACATCTTTTCATCTTGACTCTCAAACTTGACCAAACTCATCGATATGTCTTGTTTAATACAAAATTAGTAGCACCATTCATAAAGTAAGTTATATTACCACTCAATCATTAAATTTTAAATTTCTTTTTAGACAAAATGCTACAGAATAGTAACATAATTTGCCAACCTACACAGCATGTAGCTTCAAATCCTTAAGGGCCAAATGCCTTATGCTAGTGATTATCAAATCCACCATAAACATTTTAAAAATTCGACATCTGGTTCAAAGATCATGTATGTGTTTAATATTTTGCCAACCATATGTAAATTTTCACATTTGACATCATTATATATATTTGTGTTTTAAATAGGTCCAAACTATGCGAAAGACAACCACTGCCATTTTTTGCATAAATAAATAGTTTTGGAAATAGTCCTTTAACGTTGACAAAGAGGTTTAGAGGTTTATTGTCAATTGGAAGATGTCTTCGAGTTCACATTGGTAAACTTTAAGCACTTGTTATAGCAACATAACTAACCATCAGATGAGCATTTTATCTTGTCATCCTAGGTAGTACCAGTTTGGTATGCCTTAGACCCCTTGGAATAAGGTTGGCATGTCATTGTGAAAATGTCTTAAAGAGATTTGTTTGATATGCAAGTTTGGTATGCTTGAGACCCCCTGGAAGAAAACTGGCATGTTGTTGTGAAAATGTTTCAAAGAAATTTATTTGATATGTATTTTACTGACCCTCAAGCTGAGCCAAACGTAAGTCAACAATTGCTCTAAGATGCAAATGTTAGTTAGGTGTGTGAAAGAACAAAAGGAGTAATCACTGAAGTCTAATTGCTGCGTCATTAAGATTTCCATTTTATTTTAGCATTGTATCCATTTTGAGACTAATCATCCTTATATTTTGTCCTGTATTTTATCCTTTAATGTAGTTTACTTTGTCCATATATATTTTATGTAAATATCTTGCATTTTTAATTAAAATTCTTACAATTCTAATGATAATAGCATTGTGTTTTACCAAGAACAATAAAATGAAAAAGAGATATCATCGTTAGTCCCCTCACACTATGTCTGAGGCTTTGCGTATACGCACCTCTCCATCAAGACCCTCATCATCATCATCACCACCGGTACCATCACGGTTAAAGCCAACATTGCCTTATGCGAGATCATTAGGACCATCATCATCACTCCCACCCCCAACACCATCACAGCTAGAGCCAACGTTACCACCGCTGACATTGCCTTATATAACATTATTAAGACTATCATCATCACCACCACCACCAACACCATCACAGCTAAAGCCGACATTGCAACTGGCAAGACCATCAGGACTATCATTGTCATCAGCACCGACACCATCACTGCCATCATTATGCCATCACATCCATTATCATCCACCACTCCCTTAGGTATGTTTGTTTGTATCTGATTTGATTTTGTTTTGGAAATACATGTTGTCATGCCCTGTAACCCAGCCTATCCGGATTTAGGGTACATGACTGGCCAGTAGCAAGGCTACCCAAGGTCGCAGTACATAAACCGGTTGAACACCTGTGCATAATCATTTCAATGATACATAGTTGTGAAATTTTAAACTTATAAACTTAGAATAATACGTGTCATGCATGGTAGAGTTGTGCCTAATCCCAAAACATAACATACCATAAAATGGGTTTACCAAAGGCCATCATAGTTATAACATTATAATATTACAAACATTAGGGTCTAGCCCATATACACGTTATATATCATAAGGCCCATGGACCGTAGTCCAAATATCCACGTAATGCGCTTCCCTCTAAGGCCTCCCAGTTTGGTTACCTAAAAATATTTTTAGAAAATATAAGCTAATTCTTAGTAAATAACAATAATGCATGAGCATAAAATACTATAAACTAACAATTATATTTAATGTACACGATAATCAAGGTACAATTACACATATATGACATGAACTTAGAAACATATCTTGAAAGTACATGTGGCACAGGCCTTCGTATTAATGTTTCTCGAAGACATAGTATCGTAAAAGAGAGAGGCATAGTGTAAGCACCCCATTTTTGCCCACTCAGCAGTCTCCAGTCCGCCCAGACTTGAGTTCAAGTCAATATGGACATATTCTAATTTTTCAAACATAATCCAGTTAATCGATCGCTTCGCGGGCCTGCCGGGCCTAAATGGTGGCAAACTAACCAAATGCCCTTTAGGGTATTGTTCGGTCCAATTCCAGTGGGTATGTCTTTTCGAAGACAGTAAGTCCCCTTTTAACCTCAAATCCAATTCCAATTCCAATCTGGCACACCTTTCGAGAAAGTTAATTTCTAGAGGTGGTAAGTCTATCTTGTCCAGCACGTTTTCGAGAAAAGTCCTCAGAACGATAAGCCCTTTCATACTTGTCGACCGGGACGAAACCCTAAGTCCCCGAGATGGTAGAACGGTCCACCTTTGGCGCCTGTTAGCCCGCCAATGAAGAAATGTCCCTTTCGGCACGCCTTCTGAGAAAATTGATTCCTTAGGCGCTGAGACCACCTAGCAGCTTCTCGAGATCAGGCAGTCTCGGGAATGATTGCGAACCATCAGAATAGCGAAAGTACTCGTAAATATCGCAACCGTCAGAGTGACGAAAACACTCATAAACAGGTCGATATAGGGAATTGGGAATTGCCAATAAACCCCTATATCACGGGACCGCTATTAGAGTGATGAAAACACTCAAAACCCAGGTCAATAACAGTGCTTGCTAGTCCACTCCGGTAAAAAATGACCAAACTGCCCTTAGGGCCATTTCTGGCACGTTTCTTAAAAAAGTACCTAAGTCCTCAGAATGATAAGTCCACCTTTTCAAGATCATCTCAAAGATGATTCAGCATGATTAGGTGCCTTCCCGTTAGTTTCAGGCCAATTTCGAGACCCTCCGATCAAAATGACCGTTTTGCCCCTAGGCATTCAAATGCCTTAGGAACCACACTAGCTCTGGGTATCAAACCGGTAATCTCTCGGGGATACTTTTGATAGTATCCCCGGCCTTCCGATACATTCCTAGATCATTCTGAGTCAAAATGACCGTTTTGCCCCTGGCGGGTCGGTCGCCTTTTCTAACAACACCAGCTCAGGTATTAAATCGGTAAACTCCTGGGCCATTCTAAGTAATATTTCTAAACCTCGAGTCTTCTTTTGGGATATTCTGAGTCCATTTTGGTAATTTTTCGGTCTAGTTGACCGTTTTGCCCCTAATGGCCCAATCACTCCTTCCAACACATCCTGTCATCATTTTTCAAGTCAACTACCCTCGGGATAGTATTCTAAGGGTTCTTGTCCCTTTCTCGCCCTTCGGGCCATTCCTGGCCCTCTAAATCATTCACGGACCTTCAAGAGTCACTCCTAGTGAAGTCAAGCTAAAAATTGCATGGTAGTCACTAGTACAGGGGCCCAAATCTTCTCAAGATACGTTGCTTGCTGAGCTTAAACATTTCCTAAATGGCTGGCGCCAAGCAAAAAAATGGCCTGACGCCACTACTAGTGTCGCTAATGTAATCTTTTGCCTGACACCACTGCAACAGGCGCCAAGTTAATCCTCTGTTTATAAATACAGAGCCTCCTCCAGCATGAAAAGGGTCCGCAAACACAGTCCAAAAACCCTCCTCTTCGATACACAGAGCTCGAATCCTCCCCAAACCCTAATTCTCTTTTAGTTTTTCAAACCTTAACCTTCATACACTAAACCCTTGTTCACGTATACCCTTATACGCTTATACACTAGCCTCCAAAGCCTCCATTGAAGACTTGAAGTGCTGCAACTCCAAAACTCCCAAAGATCGAAGCCAACTTTTGAAAATCGATGGAAGGCAAAACAAAGATCGAAGCAAAGCGAGCAAAACAAAGCAAATAAAGAAGATTCAAGTTAGGCTTTCTATTTACATTTATGCAACTTCCCTTCTCTCTTCTCTCTTTGAACCCATTTAGGTTTTCTTCTATTTTAATCTCCCATCTTCTTTCCCCCTTTTCTTGCATGCTTGAAACAAGGGACTCCCCGATCCATGTGTAGGATTAGGCTATTGAAGGTCACCGTGTCGGGGGCTTTCTCTTAATCTAACCAAAGACCACATGGGTTCGGCCCCCTTGATTATGTGGTGAAGCCTTTAACCTTGTATGTTCACGACCTCAACTTGCATTGTGCATATCATGATTATGCATCTCTCCAAACTTTGTTTTCAAAATTGTTTTCAAAACCTACATCAAAATCGTTTTCAAAACTTGCATTGAAATTTTCTTCTTCAAAACTTATTTTCAAAATCACAATCTTAAGGTGATTCTAACCTTTCCATGGCTAGGTTTGCTTTAGGAAAGTGTTACATATAAAGTGATTTTCATGGTCCATATTTTCAAGTCCTTATTGTTTTCAAAACCACAATCCTAGAATGGTTATAATCTTCTTATGGTTAGAGTCATTTTTGGAAAGTGAGATATTTTTAGAGACTTGCAAAAATCCATATTCAAATTCCTCTTTAAATCTCTTTTCAAACTTACTTCCCTAAAAACTCTTTCCAAAAACTCTCTCAATGTTTTATTTTCCAAAACCTCCTTTCCATAACTCTTTTCAAAATTGCTTTCTAAAAATTTCCTTTAAAAATCTATTTTTCAAAACTTCTTCTTTTTTTTTTTTTAAACTCCTTTCCAAAAAGCTCTTTTCGAAATTCACTTTCTAAAATTGCTTCTTAAGTTCCCTTCCTACGAACTCTTTCTTAAAATCCCTTTCTAAAAACTCTCCTCTCAAGTTTACTTTCTAAGATTTCTTTCCAAAAATCTTCCTTTCTAAAAATTCACTTTCCAAAATCTCTTTCATTGGAGTCCAAGTCAAACCTTAGAGTCATGATTAGGAAGCTCTAATTTTCTTTCCTAAAACATGATTTTCAATCTTGCCTTAAAACCTAGGTTTCTAAAACCTCCTTTTTTACATCAAAAACATCAATTTCCAAAACCTATTTTCTACATCGAATCATAGACTTCCAAATCTAGGATTTCCAAAACTTCACTTTCCAATTACATGCCAAATCCAATCTCCCACTTAGGAAACTAGATCCAATCCTCTGTTTTTGGAAACAAAACCAATTCACCTCTTTTTGGAAATAGAAATTAAACCTTTCTTAATTCAATCCTTTCCTAATTTTAAACTTTCCTAATGTTAAACCTTTCCAAATTTTAACTTTCTAAAGTCTAAATTTTTTCAATTTTTCTTAAACTCAAATCTTTCCTAAACTTCAAGTATTTCTAAAACTCAAACTTTCAAGCCTTGCCTAATTTTGAACTTTCTAAATTTCAAATATTTCCAAAATCTAAGTCTTTTCAAAGTCTAAATCTTTCTTAATCCTAACTTTCCAAATTTGAACATTTCCAAAATCAACTTTTTCTTAAAAGTAAATTTTCCTATTTCAAAACTTTCCAATTTTAATTATTTCCTAACTCAAAACTTTCCTAATTCGAAACTTCCCTAAAAACGAAACCTTTTCCTAAAATGAAACTTTCGTAACTCGAAACTTTCCTAAAAAGAAAACTTTCCTAATTCGAAATCCTCCCAAAAATGAAACTTTCCTAAAACGGAACTTTCCTATTTTGAAACTTTCCTAATTTGAACATTTCCTAAATCTAGTCTTTCCCTATTCTTTCAAGTCCAACATTCGACTCAAACCTTTTCTAAAACCCTTCCAAGTCAAGTCTAATTTTTCTTAATCTCAACTCTTTCCTAAATTCCATCTTTCCTTATTCTAGGTTTCGTAAAACCGAACTTTCCAAAACCAATTTTTCAAATCTTCCAATCAAGATTCAAATTTCCTAATCTTCCAATCCGAATTCTAACTCAATTTCTTTTTCCAATCAAAATCTTATATTCTTAATTGGACTTTTGTTCGAACTACGACTGACCTGATTCCTTAAAAGGGATACATAGGCAACCCTCACAAGTGTGGTCATAACTTTTTTTTTTCAAATCTCTATTTTCAATTTTCTAAAATTTTTTTTCCAATTTCAAATCAAGTCTTCTTTTCAAATCTATTTTTCAAAAGTCCGAGTCTTATTTTTGCACTTGCATATCATGCATCATGTCAAAATTCTTTTCTAAAATGGATATGATTAGACGTTTATTAATCGAAGACTCTGATGAGTGAACCTAGGGTGAATAGACATGTAGGTACCGCAAGAGCAGGGTAGAGTGATGGCTTAGTGCGTCTCTCTACACGTAACCAACCTCTGAACTTAGGATCATTGTTTTCGAAAGACCAAACGAAGTTATTTTTCAAAAAAAGGCTTAAACTTTTCAAACATTTTCAAACAGCCTATTTTCTTAAAAACCCTCTCTTAAGGAAGTATTTTTCAAAAACCTTTTTCAAAAACCCAAAGTGTAATCTTTGGATTGTGCTTAGTTTCTAGGTGACTTAACTCACCTTAATCAAGTTAGGTGGCGACTCCAAAACTTTTTCCAAAACGTCCTTAATTAAAATCAATTTTCAATTCAAACCTAGTCCCACTCATTTTTTTAGGAGGATGAGTTCTAACGAGAAAGCACTGTGTTTTTCTCACTTGTGTTTTTTGGGTGCGAAAAATCGGGGTGAGACACATAACATGATCTCGTAGAGCATGACATAGCTTGTCATGAACATAACGTATCCTAGACTTATAAGAGTATATCTTAACTCGTCGTATAATGTTAGATACATCAATATCGTTGTTCCTAATAATGCATAAAGCGTAGATTTAGAAACATAGGTAACATAGCATCATATTGGAACATTATATCGTAAACTTTCATAATGAAATGTCATAACATTTCAAACATAGTATTATAGCGGTGAGACATAAAACATAACATGATTTCATAAGGCATAATGTAGCTGTCATAAGCATGTCATGGCATGATACTGTAAGACACATCATAATATCATAAAAAGAAGAGATAGATCGTGGCACTGATACTCGTGGGGACATACATAACTTATCGTGAAGCATATGAACAAATCATATTTCTCATTCTATAACATAAATGTGTCATGTCTTTGGATAAAAGTTAGGCTCCACTTTAGTAACTTTAAAGGCTATATATAGGACTCTTTAGGCTAACATCCTAACCATGTACAATATTGTCTGCTTTGGCGCTTCATATCACGCATGTGCCTACCTCATAATTTTAAACACATTGCGACGGTAACACTTTGCCTTGCCTACTCCTTCAGGAGCACTTGAGCTATCAAAGTATATAACACAATACTGTCCGTTCTGCCTCGCACCTACCTACCCCCTCTCAGGCGCTTGGTCTCAGCCACATGATACACATAGGGCTCTTTAGGCCACTATTAGATTGTCTGCTCTAGCTTGCACCTGCCTATCCCCTTTTAGGAGCTTGGTCTCAGCGGCATGGTACACATAGGGCTCTTTAGGTCAACATTAGATTGTCCGCTCTAGCTCGCACCTGCCTACCCCCTTTCGGGCACTTGGTCTCAGCTGTACGATATATATAGGGCTCTTTAGGCCAACATTAGATTGTCCTCTCTGGCTCGCACCTACCTACCCCATTTTGGGAGCTTGGTCTCAGCTAC
The DNA here is from genome assembly GCA_033060915.1 of Euryodendron excelsum. Taxonomy (NCBI): domain Eukaryota; kingdom Viridiplantae; phylum Streptophyta; class Magnoliopsida; order Ericales; family Pentaphylacaceae; genus Euryodendron; species Euryodendron excelsum. The sequence goes on from CM065398.1 coordinate 3,395,182, forward strand.
ACGATACACATAGGGCTCTTTAGGTCAGTCATGAGAGCTAGGCTCAGTCATTAAGAGCTACTCTCAGTTCATTAGAACATAGAGTGCCTTAAGCTAATTATGAGAGCAGGGCTCAGTTCATTAACAGCATAGGGTGCTTCTGGCCTATTATGAGAACAAGGCTTGATCATGAGAACTAGGCTTGGTCATTAAGAGCTATGCTCAGTCATTAGCAACCATAAAGGTCACACATAGGCTTATCATAAGAGCTAGACTCAGTTATAGTAACCATAAAGGTCACTCTTTAATCCAGGGGACGTCTCCCAACATGGCGACAGATTATTTCATGTCCCCCTACCATAGGACCATCGTTGCTAGTTTAGGATCTTGCCACGAAAAACCTTGACTTGGAGTTGTACGTTAGGAATCTTACATCTACTTTATGTAAATATGCTAGTCCATGGGTTGTGATTCATATCATAAGTAAAGTTCATATGTAATTCAAAGCATGACATTTATACTTGAACATAATCATTGATGCATTGAAATAAATGGAAAGCAATGCATGAAAGATAATTAACCTTGAAAGCATTTGGAAAGTAATAGGTTTTACTTATGGCATATTGTTACTTACCTCTATCCTTATGAATTGGTGCTAAATAAGGATGTTCCTACACATAGAGTTCATAGAAGCATCAAACACAAGACCCTAAAGCAAAATAATAACATAAAAGTTAGGGTTTGAAACATGAATCCCTAAACACAGGTTCATTCATCGCATCTCATTCATATCAGAACAGGGAATCTACATTTTAGGTAATTTCATTTGAAAATAGGTTTGAATACCTTTAATTTGATAGGTCATGGGTCACAAATACATTTCAGGTGAAGATTTATGTCCCATAGAAAATGGACTAAAATTTTGGAAGAACAATGCTACTAACAGAATTTTGGGTCAACTTCAAAATTCAATATCTCTCAATCTATAAGAAATTAGAGTACCAACTTTATATGGGTACAACGGTATATGCGTCTACTTTTCAATGCTTCAAATGGCATATCAATCCGAATTTTCTAAGGCAAGTTATGCCCGTTTTACTAAATAGTGTCGGGCTGTGACCTAGGACCATAGTACCAGGTGCGCCGAGACAGTGACTGGTGCAACAAAAATGGGTTTATCCTAACCAAAGTTCAATTAAACCTCTCTCAAATCCTACCAATGCTTCTAGAGTCCAAAGATTGACCCAAGAAGACTATAATATCTCAAAATAAAGCTAAACCAACAAGTAAATCGAAGGGATCTAGAGTTTGAAATCTCAAACCTAACATGTATATACATGCTCATACAAGGGAGCTGGAGTTTCAACCCCAACTCCCAATCTATCTATGAAAGCTTAGAAACCCTTAATTTCTAACCAAATGGGACTTAAAAGAGTCTCCAAACACAACTACAATACATATATATACATACTCATATAAGGGTTGGTGGAATCTTACCTGCTTCCAAGCTTTCTCAAGCTTAAACAATGGCTTCTTCTAGCTTGGATGGAGCTCCTCTAGCTTTTTTCCTCCTCTTCTCCCTTGCTTCCTTCTTCTTATTCTTCTTCTTGGCAGATTTAGGTGTGTGTGTGTAGCCATTTTGGGTGTGAGGGTTTGCAGTGGCTTAGATATAAAGTTTTAGGTAAGTGTTGGTATTTATAGGGCTTCGAGAAATTCACGGCGCAGGGCCCTAATTCGCACATAAATGGAGCTCGCTGGCGCGAGGTGTCCTGCGAGGTTATCTGCAGATTTACACCCAATCTGTTTCTTCCAGCAAGCTATCTCGCGAGGTCCTGCAAGGTATCTCATAGGCACGAGGTGTCCCGCAAGGTATCCCGTGGATCCATCTTGAAACTGCACCCTCATTGTTTCTTTTAGCGAGGTGTCTGGTGAAGTCTGGTGCAATCTCCAGTATTTTAGCTATAATTTTTTACTCAGATGTGGGATTGATGAGATTCGATGTTCTTTAAAAAGAAAACTCGAAGTTCTACAACTTTTCCTCTAGTGCGACTTTTCGAATTCAAATCATAACATGGTTAAAAACTAGCTACAAGAGAACGGATCTACTAAAGGCAGATTCATTTGACTTTTACAGGTGACCCATTATCTCAAAATTTATCTAGCTTTTGTTGATTCTTCCCTTGAAGCTTTATGGAAGCAAATTCCTAACATTAAGGTTATTACAATGTGATCAATACACTCAAACCTCACACAAAATGTAAAGAGATTTTAGCTCTCCATTTATATGACATAAAATGAGCTCATTACATGATGTTACCGAAGAATAGAGGATTGGGATATTACACATGCTTCTTATAAATTTCACACATGTTATTAGTTAGTTAGTTGTTTAGCATCCTCTAAATTCTAACCTCTTGGTAATAGACAGTCCAAGTAAAATTTATGATATGCTGATCGTCTCACACAATAATTAATAGGCAAAACAATGTAGATGTAATAAAGCTAGCTGCTCATTGTATATCTAGCTATTCATTTTTTATTTTTCATTCTTAATTCTTGCTCATTTCTTTAATATCCATTCTCAAGTAATGTTCATTTTTTAATGTCCATTCTCAATTGATGTTCACTTTTTATCAGGTGAAGGGACATCCTTCTCGGCCTCGACTATGAAAGGTCAAGGCACTACCAAGGGCATTGAAAATTGGGCAGAAGTGAAGTTGGATATCCCATTTGACAATGTGGGACACCCTGTGGGCCCAATAGACACTAATCTTGAAGGGCAGATTAGACGTACATCAAGTTCCCTTAACATACCTCGATTGGAATGAGATACCCTTAGATGTGATAGATACTATTTGGAAAAAGGTCAAGGTAAAATTACCATTTCATTAGGCAATATTATATCTTAACATAATATGTGCTTGTTGCCTAATGTTAGTTTTTCTTTGTAGGATAACTTGCTCCATTGTTCGGACCGATGTAGATATGTTTTCTAGTGGACTACTGGCTTAGCCCAGAGGCAGAGGTATAGATAAGTGTTTTCACAATTTCTTTGCATTGGAATACATGTTTATTTATGTGTTAATACATGCAAGTGATGTTATAGGTGATAGCAGCACAAAACTCTAGGAATCGAGAGTTTCGCGGCCCACCCCATACAACGAGGAGGACACACTTCTCCTAAATACGTTTTGATGTATGCATATAAAACTTTGGAGACTTATATTTTATTCTTTAGTTTCTAATTGCTTTATATTTATTTTTTGAACCCATTTATTTTTTCATTGTACATGGAGGCCAAATGAGACTTCACAGATAAGATGAGTGTGTTCAAGAGGACACGTAAACTATCTAACCCAGATTTTGCAGCAATCATCATAATTTTTTATTCTAGAAGTTATGTTTTGTGCTTGAAGCCACTTATTTTGCATTTAAGATGGAGTATTACTATGAAATTGTAGGCTAAATATGATGAGCGTCTTAACGCGATACCCAATCCTGAGAGGACTAGAGAGTTTTGAGACAAGTTGTCCCATGATATTTTAGGTGATGATGCACATGGGTATTGTCAGACCTACCCCGGGGGGGGGGGGGGGGGGGGGGGGGGGGGGGGGGGGGAGGGGAACGGGTGTGGGGGGGGGGGGGGGGGGGGGGGGGGGGGGGGGGGGGGGGGGGGGGGTTGCACACCTAAGAATGCAGTATACCCGTTGGATCCCAGACCATTCCAGCAACCTCACCAGCGTGAGATGATTGTTGAGATACAGATGAGGATTGAGCAATCTGTTAGGGAGCAGGAGGAAGTGCAAGCAGAGATGTCACAACTGAGGGCTCAACTCACGTTATTAGAGTCTAATGGGGGGAGGAGTACTTTAGAGGGCATCTGATAGGTTCTAATTTTTGTTTATTTTCATATATGTTTTCATATATCTATATTCAAGTTTAATCCTAATTTTTTATTTTGTAGGTTCTAGATGCATCTAGTGGCCACCATGTATTCAGAGAGTTTGTTGGTGAGGAGACAACACCGTCTCGCCCCACTTCTACACCATCATCACCTTCTCCACCATCTAGTGATCAGGTAATAAATACTACTCATTGGCATACTTGTACATAATCACACACATGGTTGAAGTTAAGGGCGAGCTTACTGAAAACCCTTAGTGGTGTTAGGAAGTTGAGGGTCAGCCTACAAAAAACTTGGATATGTTGCATTTGTATGATATTTCTTACTGGAAGAATCTAAATAACAACTTAGAATAACTGCTACAAACCATTTCAAGCACCTTAAGAGCCTCACTCCTTCTTTTCCTAAAACACCTACCTCTCTCTCTCTCTCTATCTCTATCTCTCTCTCTCTCTCTCTCTCTCTCTCTCTCTCTCTCTCTCTCTCTCTCTCTCTCTCTCTTAGAACATTCATGGACGAAATCACTGCCGCAAATCATTTCCCCCTTCTCAGCCAACCTATCTATATAACTAAGTTTTTCAATAAAGTTAACACCTAGTTAAGGGTGGGGCTTATGTTTTAAAATAGTTTGGTAGTATTTACATCTCTACATACTAAAGTAATGTTGTTGTAATTTAGGCTGCAATATCTCTACAGTGTTAATATATGTATGCTCGAAGATTTTTTAGTTTAGCAGCATGGGTATGCTTGGTAATAATAAGTTTTCCATCCTTGGACCAACACAAAAATTAAAAAGCAGAGAGAGAGAGAGAGAGAGAGAGAGAGAGAGAGAGAGAGAGAGAGAGAGAGAGTTGTATATTCGAGTTGTCATATATAATTCTCTTGCTCCGTTTTTCCTCTGCCTTACGATCAGAACTCCACCTCTTTTCTGTTTTTTTTTTTTTTTTGTTTGGAAAGTGCAAGTTGCATTATCGAGGCTTAAAATTTCTCTTTATTTGCTGTGTTTTCCCACAATGTTTGCCTCTTTTTATTAGTTTTAAAAGTTGGTGCATTAACAAAGTTTTAGTGTTATACACTTGGATTTACTGTAAAATAGTTTTAATAATGGAATGACGGTCTCTATTGCATTTGATTTAAGTCACTTGGTATTGTACTCAAATAGGACTCCTACTAAGCAAATAAATAAATAAATAAGGGACTACTAAATACATGCATATTTAAATTTCATGAAAATTTTGTTGGGAGTGTTGTATGCTCAAGTTATTCCTAGTTATACTAGACCTTTTTATACACCATCTGACTGTTAAACTAGACCTTTTTCTCCACTTGAATATTGAACTTTTAATGAAATTATAATTTTATAATTGTGCTTATAGGACACTATAAAACTATACTTGCTTAGTGTTTATGTTCCAAAACAAGAGCTTGCTAAGGGACTTTTTATTAGTATGGACCCGTTGTCAAAAATGAATGCAGAACCATTGGGTCTTGATTTTTCAAAAGTGTTCGTCGAATTGGCTAAAAAGCCTAAAGCCCTTTTGGAAAAACCTCTCCATGGCATTAAACCTGTGGGAGAATTAGTTGGTTGATGTGTTTCTTGGCGGTCTTGTGATGTATATTACCGTTTCATTTTATTGGTTGCTATAATTGAATGCATATGTATTTTATGATTTATTCTATTGTCTATCATTAATATTAGAATTTTTTTTCTAGTTATACCGAGAGAGGAGTGATGATAGATGGACCAGACGTGGGTAATGGGCTATGCTTTATATATTGAAGTGATTTTTTGCTAATGGTTATCTACCTTAATTTCTGAAGTAATTTTCTTTATGCAATATTATGATTGATGGATACCTAGGTTTGTACAGTGTTTTTGTCAGTGTGATGCTATGATAAGTATCTACATACTTTAATTTTGTGAAATTGTCTTTCACAAAATTATGTGTAAAAAGATTTAATTTACTTTATTTTTGTATATGAAGATCTATGGGTACTATATTAATTTTTTGAATGGAGATTTTAACATGATTTGGAATTATTACAATTTTTTTTAGTTGGATATGGATGAATATGGATGGATTTTTTTTTTATTGAAAAATTTTTATAGGGAAATTATTGAAAAAAAACATGTTATGTGCAATGCTTCCATGAAAAATTAATGGGTTATTAGCGATAGTTGTTTAGAAGTGTCGCAAATGGCATGTTTTAAAAAAAGACTAACTTTTAGCGACGACTACCATCCCCGTCAATAAAAAATATCTACATACTAGTTCTTTAAGTGATGGTTAAATGTTGTCGCCATTAACAAACAATAGCGATAGTAACACACAGTCATTATAACCTTGCTGCAGGTCCCATATTATTTGCGACTGCCCACAATTGTTGCTAAAAAATTAAAATGCCATCGCTATCATCCATTTAGTTGCCGCTAATACATTTAGCGACCCCACTTTTAACTATGCCTCACATGTCGTCGTTGTGCCATCGCTAATACTCTTTTGCGATGACATTGTCAACATTAGTGAGGCATTACCCCATCGCTAAATCCCTATTTTGATTAGATAAAGACAAAACTTGTCTTGCAGCACAAGTTTAGGAAGTAGAAGGGTGTCACGTGGCACCCTTTCATAGGTTGGGCCTCATGCACGTGTTACATGCGCATGGGCTAACATATGTAACAATTGCGTGGGTCACAAGGCAATTTGCCTATAAATAGTAGGCCACCCTTTGTATATTTTAGAGATGAAAATAGTGGCTGAACTTTGACTAATTCACTCTAGAAAATTCAAAATTCAAAAAAAGCTTCAAGTCTCTCAAAATCCAAGAAGAAGTTCAAGGCAATTGAAGTTCAAGCTCTCAAAAATGGTGGATTGAAGATTTCAAGAGTAAAGGTATACCCTAATTAAGCTTATGTATACCCCCACTCTCTCTTCTCCCTCCTAGCTCACTTGAGCTATTCTCTCTTTTAATTCCCATCTTCTATCCCCTGCCCCCCCTCCCTTCTTGCATGCTTGAAACAAGAGAGCTCCATGGCGAAGCCTAAACGAAAGCCTATGAGAACCACGGTGTCCAGGGACCTCTCATATGCCTACTTGTAGATGGTATGGCCTTGGAACTCCTTGTAATATGGTGAAACCAATCCCTGTATGTTCATACCCTTTGCATTCTACTTGCTATAATGCTTATGTCATGTTTGTGATGGTTTTGTTTTCATGTTGAAAACCTCTTTTGAAACTGCCATGGTTACTATCTTTAAAGGTTCTTCAAGGTTCATGCGAAAATATTTTCCAAAATATCTTTCAAAAACTCTCGAAGTTGGGGTTTCTCAAAGTTCAAGCCAAAAACCCTAAGTTTCATTGCCTTGGAATCCTTCAAAACCACCTAAATTGTATTGTCTCATTTCATTCTCTTGTGTTTTGTATAAAAGTGGTTTTCAAAACCACCCTCTCTAAGGTGGTTTTCAAAGTTTTTCTCTTTTGAGTTTGTAATTGAAATGGTTCCAAGGCAACCTTTTCCTGAGTGGATTTCATAATTCCACCATAAGAATCACACTCTTATTGGAGTGGTTTTCAAGAGTTCAAGTGGTTTTCAAAGCAACCATTTGTAGACTGATTTTCCAAATTTTACTCTTAAGTTTGTATAAAAATGGTTTTCAAAACAACCTTCTCTACGGAGGTTTTCCAAGATTTTCTCTCTTAAGTTTGTGATTTAAATGGTTCCAAGGTAACCCTCTCTTGAGTGGTTTCCATAAATCCACCATAAGAATCATACTCTTATTGGAGTGGTTTTCAAGAGTTCAAGTGGTTTTCAAAACAACCATCTCTAGAGTGGTTTTCCAAATTTTACTCTCTTAAGTTTGCATAAAAATGGTTTTTAGAACAACCCTCTGGAAGGAGGTTTTCAAAATTTTGCCCTCTTTAGTTTGTGATTGGAATGGGTCCAAGCCACCTCTCTCTTGAGTGATTTCCAAAGTCAACCGTATAAATCCTTTGCTCACTAGAGTGATTTCTATTTGTTAAAATAGTTTTCAAAACCTATAACTCTCTTGAGTTGGTTTTCCAAAAGAGTTTCACTTGAAATCATAACTTTCTTACATGAAATAATACTTTTCTAAATGTTTCTTCAAAAATCTTCACATCAAATCATAAAGTTTTACATGAAATCATAGATTTCAAAACACACTTTTTAAGTTTTGAGCATAAAATGACACTTCCCAAACCTTTCAAAACCACTAGGTTAAAAGGCCTAGTTCAAAACCACCTTCCAAAACTACTAAGTTTAAAACCCTAGTTCAAAACCACCTTTCAGAACCACTAGGTTCAAAGCCGTAGTTCAAAACCACCTTCCAAAACCATTAGGATCAAAACCCTAGTTCAAAATCACTCTCCAAAACCCTAGGTTCACCTAACCTTAGTTAGTTAACCTTAGGTCAACCTAACCTAAGTTAAGTTAACATTGGGTCAACCTAACCTTAGTTAGTTAACCCTAGGTCAATTTAACCCTAGTTAAGTTAACCCTAGGTCAATCTAACCCTAGTTGCCAAATCCAACCAAGGTTAGTTAACCTCAAGTCTTCAATTCCAAACCATTTTCAAATCGTTATTTAATTCAAAATCATTTTCAAGACTTGTTTTCAAAAGCCCATACTCTCTTGAGCACTTCACAATCATCTTGACAAAAACCTTCTTTAGAAACCTTTCAAGCTCTCAAAAGTGTTTTCAAAGGATCTCTTGAACTCTCCTAAACTAAGCATAGCTAGATACTTAGCATTTCCGAAACTACTTCCCAAAATGTTTTTTAAAACTCACAACCCTAAGAGTATTCTTGACTCTCTCATGGTTAGGGTTTCCGAGGAAGGTCATACATCAAATGAAGCCCTCTAGGTTCATATTAGGGTTTCATACACTAAATGTTTTCTAAACCTCTTGCTATAAGTATTTTCAAAAATCAAATTCTTAAGATAACCTTAGTCATTCAATGATTAGGGTTTCCTAAGAAAAGTGAGATATCAAGTAGGGTTCTATAACCCTAAAACTTTCAAATATATAAAAGAAAATTTCTAGCCCTTTTCTAAATGCTTTCTAAAAATTATAACCATAAAAGAGTTTAGTTGTTCAATAACTAACCCCTTAAAGGTGATGAGACATTCAAACAAATTTTCTCTAAGGCAGATAAAAATGATTTTCAAAACTTTTCCAAGGCAGTTTCACAAAATCTTTTACCTTGTTCTAATTCAAATTCCAATTCCAAAATCTCTAATCAAGTTTCAAACACTTTTCAAAACTCCTTTGAATTGTTTTAAAAACATTCCAAAACTCTATTTTGAGTTGTTTAAAAAATGTTTCAAAACTCTCTTGAATTGTTTCAAAATATTCCAATACTTCTTTGAGTTGTTTTAAAAATATTCCTAAACTTCCTTGAGTTGTTTCAAAAACATTCCAAGAAATCTCTTGAGTTCTATTTCAAAAGCATTTCAAAACACTCTTGGTTCGATTTCAAGTCAAAACTCTCTTGAGTTCAAATTTCCAAAACCTTTGAAGGCCCCCTTTTGTCTACGTTTCAATCGTGCTCTTGCACGTATTACGAATGACTTAATTCTAGTCAAATAAGATACGTAGGTAACCTTCATAGGTGCGGTCATAACCCTTGCATATCGTAAATAGCATGCCTCGATGGGAGGTCGTCTGCTATTCAACATTTATCTAGACTCCTAAAGACCTATTAACTTTACTATCTCGGAAAACAACTATGCTAAGCAAAATTAAATAGCTGACTTAGCTTTGGTCTTATAAATAATAGTAGTGACTTAGATAGTGAGGATACCACTATATATAGCTAAGTGTATGCCATCATTTAATTCTAGACCTATTGTCCTGTAATGAGTCACTCAGATAGAGAGTTGACTCAATACTTGTCGCGCCCAGATTTTTCGCACTTGAGGAATACACACACAAGCGGGAAAAATGTTGTACTCTCTCATTAGAACTCACCCTCCTAGAAGAATGAGTGCGACTAGGTTTGAATTGAAATTTGGTTTGAATAAAGGGCTTTTAGAAAAAGATTTGGAGTCGCCACCTAACTTGATTAAGGTGAGTTAGGTCACCTAAAAACTAAGCATAATTCGAAAACTACACTTAGGGTTTTGAAAAACGATTTTGAAAATATCTTCTCAAGAGAGGATTTTTAAGAAAAACAGGTTGTTTGGCAACCTTTGAAAAACATTTAAGCCCTTTTTGAAAAATAACTCCTTTTGGTCTTTGAAAACAGTGATTCTAGATTTGGAGGTTGGTTACATGTAGGAAAGACGCACTAAGCCATCACCCTACCCCGCTCTTTCGGTACCTACATGTCAATCTACCCTAGATTCACCTATAAGAGTCTTCAACTAACTAATGACCAATCCTATTCACTTTAAAAAAATAATATTTAAAACTATCATGATGCATGATATGCACGTGCAAGAAAAGAGAGTTGGAAAATAGATTTGAAAATAAATTGATTTAATTTAAAAGAGATTTGAAAAGATAGATTTGAAATTGGAAATAGAAATTTGGAATAGATCATGGAATTGGAAACTTGAAGAAAATTGTAGGATTGGAGATTTGAAAAATGTGGTGAAAATAGAAATTTGAAAAACTGTTGTGGAATTTGTGATTTGGAAAATGTGGAGACCGCACCCATGAGGGTTGCCTACTTATCCTTTTGGAGGAATCAGATTAGTCGGAGTTCGGACAAGAGTCCGATTGAAAATAGAAGAGTTGATTGGAAGAAAGAGATTGAATTGGAAAATGGATTTGATTTGAACTTAGAATAGATGATTGAAAATTGGAATTTAGAATTTTGGAGTTGAAGAGATTGGATTTTGATTTGAAAAGATAGAACTTGGAAGAAAGATTTAGACTTATTTTGGAAGGATGGAGGTTTAAGAAACCTAGACTTAGGAAAGAGACTTAGGGAAGATTTGACTCGACTTGGAAGGTTTAGGAGATTAGGAACGGTTGGATTTAGGAAATGTTTGAATTAGGAAAGGTTCAAATTAGGAAAGCGTCATTTTAGGAAAGTTTTGAATTAAGAAAGTTTCAGCTTAGGAAAGTTTTGAATTAGGAAAGTTTCAACTTAGGAAAGTTCTGAACTTTGGAAAGTTTAGAAAACAATGAAGTTTTGAGTTTAGAAAGTTTTAGATTTGGAAAGATTTGAAGGTTTAAGAAAGTTTAGAATTTAGAAAGTTTTAGATTTAGAAAATCTTAACTTAAGAAAGTTTTGAACTTGGAAAGCTTTAGATTTGGAAAGATTTTGAAATTTAGAAAGTCATGATTTTGGAAAGATTTGGGTTTAGAAAGTTTTTTAACTTAAGAAAGTTTTGAACTTGGAAAGATTTGAATTTTAAAGAGTTTAAGATTTAGAAAGTTTTAGAGTTTTAGTTCTACAAAATCTTAAGATTAGGAAAGGTTTGAATTTAAGAAAGATTGGAAAACTTAGATTTGGAAAGTTAAGATTTGAAAAGGGGTAGAATTAGGGAAAGGTAGAATTAGGAAAGATTTGAAAGTTGAATTTTAAAATTTGGAAAGATTTTTGTATTCAAGTTTTGGAAAGTTAAGATTTAGGGAAGTAGGAGATTAGGAAGGAGTTGAGTTAGGAAAGAGTTGGATTAGGAAGGGATTGAATTTTGTTTCTAAAAGGGAAGGTTTGATTTTGTTTACAAAAACGGAGGATAGGATCTAGTTTCCTAAACGGGAAGATTTGATTTGGTTTCCTAAAGGGAAGATTTGATTTGACAAGGATTTGGAAAGGGGGAAGTTTTAGAAACCCTAGATTTGGAAGGCTATAGTTTCGACGTTCAAAATAGTTTTTTGGAAATGTGTATAGTTTTGATGTAGAAGACAAGAGGTTTTGAAAACCTAGGTTTTAAGGCAAGTTTGAAAATCATGTTTTTGGGAAGAAAATTAGGGTTTCCTAATTGTGGGTTCTAGGGCTTGACTTGGGCACCAAGAAAAAGGATTTTTGGAAAGTGCGTTTTTGGAAACGAAGATTTTTAGAAGGAAATCTTAGAGAGGAGTTTCTAGAAGGAACATTTTAGGAAGAGTTTTTAGGAAAGTGAATTTTGGTAAAAGATTGTTGGAGAGAGTTTTTGGAAAGATTTTTTCTAAGGAGCGTTTTTAGAAAGTAGATTTTGGGGAGAGAATTTTGGAAGGAGTTGAAAAAAAGAGTTTTGAAAAATAGATTTTTGGAATGAGTTTTTGAAAACAACTTTGGAAAGGAGAGTTTTTAGAAAGTACATTGAAAAAGGAGGCTTTAGGAAAAGAGATTTTTGAAAATAGAGTTTTTTTTGGAAAGTATAAAACATCTCACCTTCCTTAAGCGATTCTAACCATAAGAAGGCTAGAACCACTTTAAGAAAGTGGTTTTGAAAGCAACAAGGGTTGAAAATATGGACCATATTGGTCACTTTGAATGTAACACTTTCCTAAAGCAACCCTAACCATGGAAAAGCTAGAATCACCCTAGGATTGTGATTTTAAAAACATGTTTTGAAAAAGGAGATTTTAATGCAATTTTGGAAACAAGTTTAATGCAAGCTTTGAAAACGAGTTTGAAAACGGTTTTTGGAATATGCAAGATCATGATATGCACAATGCAAATTTAGGGTCGTGAACATACAAGGTTAAGGCTTCACCGCATAATCAAGGGAACCGAACCCACTTGGTCTCCGGTTAGCCTAAAGGAAAGCCCCCGACACGGTGACCCTCCAATAGTCTAATCCTACACATGGACTGGGAGTTCTCTTGTTTCAAGCCTGCAAAGAAAGGGGGGGAAAGAGGTGGGGGATTAAAATAGAGAAAACCCAAGTGGGTTAGGAGAGAGAAGAGAGAGGGGGAAGTGCATAAACGTAAAACGAAAGCCTACCTTGTGTCTTGTTTATTTTGCGTGCCTTGCTTGTTTTCGATCTTCGTCTTGATCTTCGTCTTCAATCCTCAAGAGTTATCTTCAATCTTCAAACTTCAAATTGCAGCTCTTCAAGTCTTCAAAGGAGGGTTGGAGGCTAGTGTATAAGTGTATGGGGGTGTGTATGAGTGTATAGAAGGCTAGGGTTTAGTGAATGGTGGCTAGGGTTTGGAAAACCTAGGGAAGCTAGGGTTTAGAGAGTGCATAAGCTCTGTATATCAAATATTGGTGTTTTTAGATTGAGTTTGCGGACCTATTTCACGCTGGAAGAGGCTCTGTATTATAGAGGTGGAATAGACCTGGCCCTTGTTGTAGTAGCGCCAAGGCAAAATTTCTCTTGGCACCACTACTAGTGGCGCCAACAAGTTAGGAAAGTTTGTAAGTCGGCAAGTAACGTATCTTTGATTAGATTTGGGCACCTGTACTAGTGACTACCATGCAATTTTTAGCCTGGCTTCACTAGGAGTGACTCCGAAAAGTCCAAGAATGATTTAAGGGACCGGGAATGACCCGGAAGGCCAGAAAAGAGCAGGAACACTTAAAATAGTGTCCCGGAGGTATTTGACTTGAAAAATGAGGATAGGATGTGTCGGAAGGGTTGACCGGGCCTTTAGGGGCAAAACGGTCAATTGAGTCGAAAAGCTACTGGGACGGACTCGAACTGTCCCAGCAGAAGACTCGAGATTCGGAAACATTATTCAGAATGTTCCCAAAGGTTTCCGGTTTGATACCTAAAGCCGGTGCGGTCGAAAAAGGTGACCGGCCCACCAGGGGCAAAAGGGTCATTTCGCACTGGGTTTGCCAGAACTGACTCAAAATGATCCGGAAAGATAGAGGAAGGTCAGGAATACTATAACAAGTATTCTCGGGAGGTTACCGGTTTGATACCAAGAGCCGGTGCAGTCGGAAAAGGAGACTAGCCTATTAGGGGCAAAACGGTCATTTCGCACTGGGTTGGCCGGAACTGACTCGAAATGATCCGGAAAGATAGAGGAAGGTTGGGAATACTATAAGAATTATTCTTGGAAGGTTACCGATTTGATACCTAGAGCCGGTGTGGTTCCCGGGGCATTCGGATGCCTAGGGGCAAAATGGTCATCTTGACCAAAAAGTCTCGGAAAAGGCCCAAGGGGCAGTTTGGTCATTTTTCACCGAAGTGGGCTAGCAGGCACTGGTGTTGACCTGGGTTTTGAGTGTTTCCGCCACTTTGACAACGGTATATCGACCTGTTTACGAGTATTTCCACTACTCTGATGGTTGCGATGTTTATGAGTATTTCCGCTACTCTGACGGTTGCGATGTTTACGAGTAAGGGCTAGTGATCTCGGGAAGCTGCTAAATGGGACTTAGCGCCTAAGAAGTCAACTTTCTCAGAAGGCGAGCCTAAACGGACATTTCTACATTGGCGGGCTAGTAGGCGCCAAAGGTAGACCGTTCTACCATCTAGGGGACTTGGGGTCTCGTCTCGGTTGACAAGTTTAAAAGCACTTACCGTTTCGAAGAGATTTTTTTTGAAAAACGTGTCGGACCATCTCGAGGAATCAACTGTCGAGAGAGAGGGATTGGAATTGGAAAGGGATCTTATTGTCTTCGGAAAGACGTGCCTAATTGGAGTAGATTTACCGTCTCGAGGAATAAACTGTCTCGAGAGAGGGATTGGAATTGGAAAGGGGTCTTATCGTCTTCGGAAAGACGTGCCTAATTGGAGTAGATTTACCATGTCGAGGAATAAACTGTCTTGAGAGAGGGGTTGGAATTGGAAAGGGGTCTTATCGTCTTCGAAAAGACGCGCCTGATTGGAGTAGATTTACCGTCTCGAGGAATAAACTGTCTCGAGAGAGGGGTTGGAATTGGAAAGGACAATGCCCCTAAGGGCATTTTGGTCATTTTACCTCTACTTGGGCATGGTGGGCCCGCAAAGCGATGGACAGACATGATTTGGACTTAGAGAATCGGTTTCGATTGGAATACGTCCATATTGACTTGAGTACAAGTCTGGACGGAGCGTAGACTGCCGAGCGGTCAAAAATGGGGTGCTTACAATACTCAACTACTAGAGTTTATACTCAGTAAGTCAGCAACCTATTCCATTTGATGGGGAGATTGGTACTAAAACCAACACATAGGATAAATTACTTCCCTTATAAACTAACGATGGAGACCATGAAATATATACATAATAGATTCCCTCACCTACTTAGTTATTTAATATACGAGGGATAAAAACATGTGTTTAATTATTCAATAAATATAATATTCTAATATTGATGACTTAAATAAGTGCAAAAAATAAAACTTCAAATTTCCTTACTTTAGAAAAATATTTAAATTAAAATAGGAGGATTAATTTTCCACTCTATTAGCACATTTGTAAACCAAAATTAAAATTTTAAATTTTTATAATTAAAGTATAACTTAAAAATCCTTTATCTATTATCCATGTTCTCCTATACTACTAATGTTAACAACAAGAACATAAAATATACCAATCATGGATAAACAAAATGTAATTAAGATCCTAGTTATTATGGTCAATTAGTAATTCCAAAGTGATAAGGAGTTTAGACACACCATGACACCAAGACTTCTTGCTTGCCTCTTCACTAATGGGGATCGACCTGCCCCTGAAATGTAAATGAAATACCACATCACGTTCTAAGAGTTCTTCTCACATATTTAGGGTTTTCTGTCCCTGTTCATGCACCTCTACTATTCCTCCTTCTTCGATTATAACAGATGGTATTCTCCAAAACAGTGGAGTTCCAGAATATAATATATCAAATTCTCCAAAACCGTGGAGTTCTCATGCTTCATAAAATTTAATTATTACATCTGATTCTATGCCTAGTTAAACCACAGTTCACAATATAAGAATGATGTGAAATCACAATCCCACAACATACATTCGTATGACCATAATAACCAGACAGAACGCTGTAAAATTTTTCTTGACTCGGCTATAGCGTATATGCGTAATACCAAATTTTTTTTTATATGATTAGCACAAACAAATTCACGTGATTTTACCTTGAATATCTCTTTAGTTTGATCCTGAATAACAACAGGTATGATCTTTGAAGACTTTCTACTTTGATCTCGAATAGCAACTGTTGGTCCAAAAGGTAACCTAAGAGGGGGATGAATTGGGTTTTTCAGAGATTAATGCTAGTTAAGATTAATTAAAATTAATCTAAGCAATGTAATAGTGAACAATCTAAATGCAATGCAATGTAATCAGTAGAAATAAGGAAAAACTAAGCAATAGAAGAGAGACACCGATTTACCGAGGTTCAACCACAAACCGTGGTCTACGTCCTCACCCCAAAACCTTCTTGAAGTCTTCTTCCACTATGTAATCACCTATTACAAGATGGGCTACTGATTGATAAAGTGCTCAGCTCACTATACAAGAACTCCTCACCGAGCTCTCCAATCTCCAAGTGGTTTTGTCCAAGCTCCACTCAAACTTTCAAGAGTTTTGCTTTCACAAGAGAATTCTCAAACTCTTAATTACAAGTGTATAAAACTATACAAGTGACTAACACACTCTCTAACAAGAGTAGATATTACAATCTGAGCTCACAAGAATAAAACATGAAGAATGTTTCAGGAATATCAGGTTGATCAGTAATTCTTGTCTCCTGTTGTTTCTTCCTCTTGATTCTTAGTTATAAATGTAGTTGGAGGCTAGTATATATACCCCTGTATTGATTCCATCTGTTAGAGGTGGTTGGTTATCATAAATGCATGTCTAGTCTGTTATAACGTTACGAAAAATAGCTGTTATATCAAAGGAGTTCGCTCCAAGTTTGTGAAGTCGACATTTTCTGCTTCTGCATTTACCAGATATTGTTCACTGACTTCATGATTCTGCTTTCATATTGATGAGGTGACTCTTTGTTCATTCTGTCTTCACATCTTTGGCTTCTGCTGTCATGAGGCGACACTTCATCTTTAGGTGTCCGCTCATTGATCATATTATCTTCAAGCCTTTTACTTCTGCTGCCAAGAGGCGACTCTTCGTCTTCATGTGTCCGCTCATTGATCATGTCACCTTCAAGCCTTGGCGTCTATCTCCATGAGGCGACTCTTTATTTCAGTGAGTCCACTCATTGTCTATTTGGTTTCCAGGCTTTTTGCTTTTATGTTCAAGAGGCGACACTTCATTTCAATGAGTCCCCTCATTGTCCAATTTGTCTTCAGGCCTTTTTGCTTCTGTGATCAAGAGGTAACACTTCATTTTCATGAGTCCCCTCTTTGCCCAGAAATCTGCTTACAGACTTCTAATGATCCAGATCATCTTAGCATAGGTATAAGATCTTCAAGGAGTATTTCTTTGGGGTTTGATGATCAATCAAATCTTCTTAACTCATCAGAGTTAACTTCTATTCAATTTGGATAGAATCAATCATTGAATATTGATCTTCTCTTAATGCTCAAACTGTTAAGGCTTCATTAGATCAATGCTCATCTTTTCTTCTTTATTTGCTCAGCTCCTATCATTGTAGAACATCCTCTTTCAATGCCAAGCTTCCTCAATTATGTAGAGCTTCACAATGCTTGATTTCTGATTTCCTCTCTTTGCTATCAATTCTTCATTCTTCATTAAAATCACTTTAATAAGACTATTGCAGGCTTGATGAAATCTCTTCATACATCTAGTCTTCACTGATTCTTTATGTTGTAGAAGAATTCTTCACTTGGATTCCAGGTAGAGATCAGACAATCATTGTGAGTCATCTTCTCAGCAATTTCAATCACATAAGCTGTAACTGAACTTTGCATACTTGATGAAGTCATCTCTTGAGCATTTTCAATCTCTTCAACAATCAATTCCTCTTCAACTGATCTTTGCACCTCTTCAACTGATTTTTACATATTCTGATGAGATCTTCTTTTGGCATTTACAATATCTCCACTCTTCATCTTTAACTGAACATTGCACCTCCTCAACTGATGAAGTATTCAGTCTATCTTGCAAATCAATCTTCATTGAAACTATGCATACTTTGATGAAGGCTTTATTTGAACACCTTCAATCTCTTCGAATGTAAGACATTTACTTGAAGTAGAGATAGGCGACAATCCTCTGTTTGGTTCATTGCATAGCGCTTAGAATTCAATGCTTGATCTTGAATTTGTTGTGCATTCTCTTTGACTTGCATTAGACTTAAGATTGGACTTTAAGTCTAAATTATGAGCTTTTTTAATCTGCACACTAAGTAGAATCATTAGTAAAATAATACAAGATTTGTTTATCATCAAAATCAACATGGGAATTAACCTTAAGTCAACAAGGGTCAACTTTAAGTCAACAACAACAAGAACGGATCAACTGCTCGATTGCAATCTTTAGATTTTTTATGTATCCTTCGTACACCGTTTACTCTAAATAGAATAGGTTCTTAGCTGCTAGGGTTTCTTTCTCTGACAAAAAATTGTATTTGAGATTATGAGTAAGTGTAACCCTTGTAGCTTATAGAGTGCGTATATATAGAAGTTACAACAGCGACCATAGAATTAGTATAACTACGGCTTTCTACATAAATAATAATTCTTAGTCTAACTAGGATTAATCTCTATTTATGTAAATTATAATTTATACCACTAAAAAATTATAATTGTAGTCTTTATCATACTATAAATTATATTTCAAGCTTCATATTATTAAATACTTATTTATCTCCCCACATTAAGATCATAGATATCCCGCTATTAAATTAAATTGCTGGCAATTAAATTTTTATATTTATTTAATTCCTTGAGACATTTCACTTATATTATTTGATAATCAAAACTTATAAGTTTTCTTAAATGGGTATCATTAATCTTTACACTGAGATATGGATTCTATTAGTAATAAATAATTTACCATACTCGTAATGTTATCGTCTAACTCACTGAGTTTATTAACCCATAAAGAATCTCATTATTTTTTAATCAAAACAATAAATAATGCATGTGCGTATCTAATAATCATATTAGAATTAAGAGCATAAGCACTCATAATAATCATGAGGTATTAATTGTTTTATATAGTCAGTATAAAAATAATTACCTCAACACGGTCTTATTCAATACACACTAAGTGTACTAATACAAAGAGTTAGAACTATATTATTTCTTATAGTCAAGACAAACAAATAAAACCTGGTACTACAGTCCTACTAATGGTGTGTCCACTTTCATCAAAGACTATGAATTATAAGTTTATATTCCATAAGAACCAATAATCTAATATTCTCTGCATAAGTCGTACTCCATATACCAAATCATCTACTATACAAAATAAGAAACACACATGTATAATAATTAAATACATAATGCAAGACAAACATTACTCACATAGATTATCATTAAAATGAAATAACTAATTTATTAATAAATACTAAAGCCATTACACAAAGCATGTCTTTAAGTATAAATCCCTAATGCCAATAATATCAAGAACCCCCTAGTCCCTTTCAAAACCAAGCACCACCTCAACAACAATACCATACACCTCAATTGCAACCTCAAACTCAACCTAACACATATCGACCCTCGCACAAGAGGTCATTAGAAGACACTCTCCAACATTTCATGCAATCTCAAGGAGGAGTGAATTCTAGGGTAGACAAGACCTTTGAGCAACATGGTCAAACACTCAATGATATAAATTGTCAATTGACTCTTTCGACATAAATCTTATCCATCACAACAAAGGGTAAGCTACCTGCTCAACCTTAACCTGACCCCTATAGACAAGTGCATGCTAGTGAGAGCATCACAAAACCATCGTCTAACCCTGAGCAAGTGCAATCTATAATTACCTTGAGGAGTGAAAAAGTGATAGACAAAACCATTCATCCCAAAGAGTCTAAGGCTAAGGAAGAAACTCCTAGGGCAGTTGACGATCCACAAGGGGAAAGGCTAGGAGAAACCTCTAAGGAAGAGAGAAGTGAACTAAAAGAAAAGTGGAAGCAAGAAGAGGATAGAGCTATAAAAGAGGCCAACGGTGCATTTAGGGAACAGCGCGAAACTTTAGCACATGCTGCTTTTCCGCATAGATTGACTAAGCTTAAGAATAAGTTATTGAGTTTGGAGATCTTTGAAACCTTCAAGCAAGTGAAAATCAACATTCCTTTTCTAGACGCCTTCAAGCAAATTCCCTCTTACACCAAGTTCTTGAAGACTTGTGCACGGTTAAGAGAAGATTAAATGTAAAAGAAAACACCTTCCTTGTCGAAAATGTTAGTTCAATCTTATATTTCAAAACATCTCTCAAATACATAGACCCAGGGTGTCCTACAGTCTCATGTATTATTGGAAAGCATCGAATTAATCGGTTTATTCTAGACCTAGGCGTGAGTGTCAACTTGTTGCCTTACTCCGTGTATGAACAATTGGGATTAGGTGAATTGAAGCCAACTAGAGTCACACTCCAATTAGCTGGTGGGTCTATCAAAGTGCCTAAGGGGATTGTGGAGGATGTTTTGGTATAAGTGAATAAATTTTACTTTCCGGTAGACTTTATTGTATTCGATACTCAACTGGTTGTAGAACCAAGTGTTCAAGCCCAAATCCCAGTCATTCTAGGACAGCCTTTCCTAGCTACATTTGATGTAATCATCCATTGTAAGAATGGCTTAATGAAATATCCTTTGTAAATATGACCGTGGGCATGAACATTTTTCATGTGGGTAAGCACCTAATGAGTGTAAGGATATCCCGAAAGTGAGTCTCATCAACTCTATTAGACAATTAATAGAGCAAGTAGAGAAGATGCATTAGAGAGAGTGTTAATTTTTAGTGAAAGCATTGATTATCTAGAGGATGGGGATGTTCAAGCATTTGAGCACTGTAGTGGTTTAGAGGTTATGCCCCTCATGGCGGTAAGTCCATGGAACCCATCATTGGAACCCTTAAACCCTAGCCTAAAAAGACCCAACCTTTGGAAATCAAGGCTCCAAATCCTAAAAGAAAGTCATTACTCTCCACATTAAGTACGTATTTCTAGGGGATGGTGAACCATACCCGATGGTCATATCTTCAAGTCTATCGAGTGACTAAGAGAGAAGTTTGATAGAGACGCTCATGAAGCGTCGAAAAGCAATAGTTTGGATAATTGCCGATCTACATAGGATTAGTCTTTTGGTGTGTAGGCGTAAAATCTATCTTGAGGAATGGGCTAAACTAGTTCGTCAATGGCGATTGGACCAAGCATGAAAGAAGTAGTGAGGGGAGCAGTTCTTAAACTTCTTGATACAAGTATTATTTACCACATTTCTTACTCTAGATGGACTAGTCTAACCCAAGTTATCCCTAAGAAATGTGGAGTGACGGTAGTAAAGAATAACAACAATGAGGTAATACCCGCTAGAATTCAAACCGAGTGGCATAGGTGTACTGATTACCATCGCCTTACTATCATCATGGGATAAGACCATCTTCCCCTTCCCTTTCTAGATCAAGTGCTTGAATGAGTAAAGTAGAGGCCCAACTATTGCTTTCTTAATGGTTATACGAGTTATAACCAACTTCAGATCGCCCCAGAGGAACAAGACAAGACCACATTTACTTGCCCCTTTGCTATAGTTGCTTACAAGCGAATGACCTTTGGGTTATGTAATGTGCCTGCCACATTCCAAAGATACATGATGAGCATCTTTAGCGATATGGTGGAGCGAGTCTTGGAAGTATTCATAGATGACTTTTTGCTATACGAGGACAACTACGGCCAATGTCTAGAAAATCTAGAGAAAGTGTTTACAGGGTGTGAAGAAAGTCATCTAGTATTGAATTGAGAGAAGTGTCACTTCACGCTAACATAAGGTATTGTGTTGGGACTCATTGTCTCTAATAAGAGGATATAGGTAGATCAAGCTAAGATTGATATCATCTAAAAGGTACCTACCCTTAGAAGCGTTAAGGATGTGATTTCCTCCGTTGGGTGTGCCGGCTTCTACCAAAATTTCATTCAATTCTTTGGTGACATTGCCCATCTAATGTCCTTATTAGTCCAAGACTTGCCATTTGATTGGACACTGTCTTGTTAAGCGGTATTTGATAAGCTTAAGGAACATTTGACTACAACACCTATAATTCAACCACCCAATTGGTCTTTATCCTTTGAGCTTACTTGCGATGCTAGTGACCATGCATATTAAGGAAATTTCCCTAATGAGTAGCTCTTGCATATTCATGCTATCTGTCATGAGACCTACTGGTGCGATCCCATCTCATTGGTCTTCCTTGGATAGCATAAAGTTCTTGAGTCTTGTTAGGCATTTCTTTTGGGACGAACCTTATCTTTTTAAGTATTACCCTGTTCAAATCATTAGGAGGCGTGTTTGCAATAGTGAATTTGGAGCCATTTTGAGAGCTTTATCATTCTTAAACAGGAAGTGGGCATTTTTTATCATGCAAAACCGCTGTGAAGATCTTGCAAAGCGGTTTTATTGGCCTTCCATGTTTCAGGACATTCATTCCTTGTGCACATCTTGTTATAGATGTCAAAGACTAGGGAGTTTGACTATGAAACAAATGATGCCCCTAAATTCCTTCATAATTTTGAAAATATTCGATTGTTGGGGCATCGATTTTATGGGCCCTCTCCCTAACTCCTTTAGCCATCTGTACATTATTGTTGCAATTGACTATGTGTCCAAATTGGTGGAGGTCATTACCCCGTTACCAATGACCACCAAGTTGTGGTCATGTTTTTTAAGGAATACCTATTTGCTAGGTTCAGCATGCCCTGGGCCATTATTAGCAATGGGGGCTCTCACTTTTTTAATCACCATGCGGGGTTGTGATGCGAAAGTATGGAGTTATTCATAAGATTGATACCCTATATCATCCTCAAACTAGTGGCCAAGTTGAGTTGACAAATAAGGAGATAAAACACATCCTTGAGAAGACTGTCAAGCCTAACCGTAAGGATCGGTCCTTATGGTTAGTGGATACGCTTTGGGCCTATAGAACTGCCTTTAAAACGAAATTAGGCAATGTCTCCCTATAGCCTTATTTTTAGCAAGTCATGTCTTCTCCCCGTTGGGATTGAGCATAAGGCATTTTTGGCCACTAAACAGATTAATGACATTCTTAAGGAGTCTGGCTATGTGCAAAAGTTGCACTTGAATGAACTTGATAAGTTTAGAAATGACGCTTATGAGAATGCCAAACTTTCTAAGTCTAAGATGAAGTCCCTTCATGACCAACACATTGCTAGGAAATCCTTTCATATAGGCCAAAAGCTTTTACTCTGCAACTCTTGGTTACATTTGTTTCTGGCAAACTTAGAAGCAAGTGGAGTGGTCCCTTCCATGTGAAGGACGTTTTCATTTTATGGTGTAGTTAAGATTAAGAATCCCACCAATGGAAATACATCTAAAGTCAATGGCCATCACGTCAAACCATACCTTGATGCTATTGTGGTCGAGATTGAGAACATGAACCTTAAGGATCCACCATCTTTCCAAGTAAGCACGAATACCCTTTTTTTTAGTATAGTTTAGATAGTTTAAGAGTATTTAATTAAGTTACGTTTCATTTTTCTTTGTTTTTCCCTCTCTGGCTCTCTCCTAGTTTGAAAAGGGGGGGGGGGGGGGGGGGGGGGGGGGAGGGGTGTTTTGATTCCCCTACCCTTCCTCCCTTAGTTTTATGTCTCTATTGCTTTATTCTCATACATTAGGGACATTGTATCGTTTTAGTTTTTTTTTTTCTTTGGGGGGGGGGGGGGGGGGGGGGGGGGGGGGGGGGGGGGGGGGGGGGGGGGGAGGTTTCCTATGTCTAGGATTAGGCTTATGGTGGGTAACTTTGTATTGCTTTAGCTTTGTCTTTTGTTTTTAGTTTAGCCTTTCATTCAGTTAGAGACAAAAAATGAAATTTAAAAAAAAAAATCGCTAGTCAACCATTCGAACATGCGTTCGAACACCCTTTTTGTCGTTCAAATGCCACATGGCAACCTCTCCTTGTGACTATTCATTGATTGTTCAAACAGTTGCGACTTTCTTCAAAGTTGGTTAAGCCTTTGAATGGCCGTTCGAACGCAAGCACATGGCTTTTAACAGCGCGCTTTGAGAGCACCCCATTTTTGCTCGTTCGGCAATCTTTAGCCCGACTGAGCTCACTTTCAAACATCACATGCACATTCAAACTCCAACCCACCCTCCAACTCCAATCCAATCCATGGGTCACTTCCTGGGCCCGTCAGGCCTGCTAAAAGCTAAATGACCAAAGCGCCCTTAAGGCATCATCCTAGTTTAATTCAATTTGACACGTTTTTTAAGAAAGTACTTAAGTTCTCAGAGTGGTAAGTCCACCTTTACAGGATTGTCTCAAAGAAAATCCGGCATGTTTAAGTGCCTTCCAGTCGGTTCCAGATAAATTTTGAGACCATTCAGTCAAAATAACCATTTTGCCCCTAGGCATCCAAATGCCTCAAGGAACCACACCAGCTCTGGGTATTAAATCGGTAACCTCCTAAGGATGCTTCTAATAGTATTCTCGACCTTCCAACACCTTTTTTGGATCATTCCGAGTCTATTCTGGCAAGTCTAGTACAAAATGACCATTTTGCCCCTAGTGGGCCGGTTGCATTTTCTAACCACGACAGCTCTGGGTATCAAACCAACAATCCCTTGGAACATTCTAGATAATGTTTCTAGCCTTCAAGCCTTCTCATGGGACGTTCCAAGTCCATTTCGGTGGTTTTCTGGTCTAGTTAACATTTTTGCCCCTAATAGCTCGGTCGACCATTTCAGTAATCCTTTTTTTTTTTTCAAACTCATTACCCCGAGGACACTATTTCAAGGGTTTTTACCCATTTTTGGCCTTTTGGATCATTCCCCAGAGTCACTCCTAATGGAGCCAAGCCAAAAATTGCATGGTAGTCACTAGGACAGGCGCCCAAATCTCCTGCCTTGCATACCAAGGGTCAAAAATACGTTTCTTGACGCTTTAAAAGCTTTCTTAAATGGCTAGCACCACTACTAGTGGCATCAAGCCAAAAAGTGGTCTAGCGCCACTACAATAGGCATTAGGTTAGTTTAAGGTGCCTATAAAAAGAGACCCTCCCCCTGTATGAAAAGGGTTCGCAATCTTAGTCTAGAAACAATGCCTCTCTAAAAACAGAGCTCGAATCCTCTCCAAACCCTAATTCCATCAAGTCTCTTTAAGCCCTAGCCTCCATACACTCTAACCCTAGCTTATACACACATATACACTAGCCCCAAAGCAAGCCATTGAAGACTCAAGTGCTGTAAGTTTGAAGCTCTTGAGGTCCAATTAAAGCAAAGCAAGTAAAGCAAGCAAAGCAAGAAGAATCCGAGGTTGGTTTTCTCTTTATGTTTATGCACTTCTCCTCTCTCTCTTCTTCCTCCTAACCCACTTGAGTTTTTTTTCTATTTTAATCCCCCATCTTCTACCTCCCTTTCTTATATGCTTGAAACAAGAGACTTCCTGATTCATGCCTAGGAAGAATAGTTGAAGGTCACTGTGTTGGGGGCTTTCTTCAAATTCAACCCTGATGGTGTGGGCTCGGCCCCCTTGATTATATGGTGAAGCCTAGCCTTGTTTGTTCACGATCCTACTTGCATTATGCATTTCATATTCATTCATCCATTCAAAATTATTTTCAAAAGTTTTTTTCAAAGCTTGCATCAAGATCCTCTTTTAAAACTTGCATTCAAAATCTTGTTTTCAAAATCACAATCTTAAAGTGATTCTAGCCATTCCATGGTTAAAGTTGTTTTAGAAAAGTGTTATATTCATTGTAACTATCTTAAGATGATTGTTTTGGGTGTAAATCCTAAATTGTTTTTCATCAAAACCACAATCTTAAGATGATTCTAGCCATTCCATGACTAGGGTCATTTTAGGAAAGTGTGATATTCAATGTGATCATATTGGTCCACATTCCAAATCCATGTTGTTTTCAAAATCACATTCCTAGAATGGTTTTAATTTTTTCATGTTTAGAATCATTTTAGAAAAGTGAGATATTCAAAAGATTTTCAAAAATTCATATGCAAGCCCCTTTCCAAATTGCTTTTTAAAATTTTTTCCAAAAACTCTCTTCAAAAATCTACTTTCTAAAAACTGTCTTCAAACTTATTTCCTAAAAATTCTCTTTTGAAAGATCTCTTTTTTAAAAACTCTTTTTCTTGGAGTCCAAGTCAAGCCCTAGATTCTATGGTTAGGAAACCCTAGTTCTCTTTTCTAAAAACATGACTTCTTGTTTTGCCTCAAATCATTGGTTTCCAAAAACTATCGTCTACATCAAATCTTAGGTTTTCAAAACTTATTTTTCTACACCAAATCATAGACTTTTAAAAATAAGATTTTTGAAATCAAACATTTCCAATTCTATGTCAAATCAAATCCTTCAATTTAGGAAACCAAATCCAATCCTCCAATTTTAGAAACCAAATCAAATCATCTATTTTGAGAAATAAAATCTAATCTTCTACTTTAGGAAATAGAAATCAAATTTTTCTTAATTCAAACCTGTCCTAATTCCAATCTTCCTTAATTTCAAACATTTCTAAATTTCAACTTTCTAAATCTCAACTCTTCAAATCTTTCTAAATTCAAAACTTTCCTAAATTGAACTCTTTCAAAATTAAAATTATCCTAAAATGAAACTTTCTTAATTTGGCACCTTCCTAAAACGAAACTTTCCTATTTTGAAACTTTCCTAAATTCAAAAATTTCTAAAATCTAGTCTTTCCTAAACCCAATTTTCTAAATTCATTCAAATCAAGTGATCAAATCAAATCTCTTTCCAAACCTTTCTTAAATCCAACTTTCCTAATTCTAGCTTTTCCTAATTTGAACTTTCTCTAAATTTAACTTTCTAAAATCAAACCTCTCAAGTCTAAATCAAACCTTTCTAATTCAACTACATGTTTCAATCTTAGATTACCTAAACCCTAAGATACCTAAACCCTAGTTCAACCTTAATCCTAAGTTAGGAAACTTCAACTCTTTTCTAAAACTCTTTTCCAAACCAAGTTGGTTTTTCAATTTCAATCTAAGTTAAAATGTTTTCAAAACTCAACTCGTTCTTTCCTAAATCAAGTCTAAGTTTTCTTTCAAGATTCAAACCCCTTTTCAAGTTCAATTCTAAGTTTAAGTTCAACTTCAATTTCAAATTATCTATTCCAAGTTTAAATCAAACTTTTCAAAAGCCTAAAATTGTCTATTTTCAATCAAACTCTTATCCGAACTACGACTGACCTAATTCCTAATAAAGGGATATATAAGTAACCCTCATGGGTGCAGTCACAACCTTTTTTAAATTTCTAATTCTTCCATCTATTTCAAATTTCCAATTCCATAAGCCTTTTTTTTTTAAATTTTCAATTCCAAAATCTATTTTCAAAATCAAATCTTTCTTCTCAAATCTATTTTCAAAATCAAATATTTTTCTTGTACTTGCATATTATACATCATATCAAACTTCTTTCTAAAGTGGATATAGTTGGACAATGAATAATCGAAGATTCTAAAAGAGTGAACCTAGGGTAAATAGACATGTAGGTACTTCAAGGGCGGAGTAAGGTGATGGCTTACTACATCTTTCCTACACGTAACTGACCTCCGAACCTATATCACTGTTTTCAAAGACTAAAACGGAGTTATTTTAAAAAAAAAGGCTTAAAACTTTCAAAAGGTTGCCAAACAACCTATTTTTTTAAAAAAAACCCTCTCTTGAGGTAGTTTTCAAAACCTTTTTCAAAAAATCCTAGGTGTAATCTTCGGATTGTGCTTACTTTTAGGTGACTTAACTCACCTTAATCGAATTAGGTGGCGACTCCAAAACCTTTTCCAAAAGCCCTTATTCAAATTACTTTCAAATTCAAAAATAGTCGCACTCATCTTTCAAGGAGGATGAGTTCTAATGAAAGAGTATTGTGTTTTTTCCATTTGTGCGTATTTTTCGCGAGTGCAAAAAATTGGAGCGTGACATGCTTACCATTCAAATGGTTAGCAAGTCTTTAGAAATAGGCATTTCAACTCTCGTCCAATTCATTTGAACGCATTGTCTTGAGAGAGATTCAAGATGGAGGGAGCAGGAGCTTTTGAAAGATGAGAAAGCCTTGCCGCCGACCAACTGACGACCCCAACTTCTGAGATTTGTCATTCTTTTCATAAGTATTCCTTTGTATCCCTCCTTGCATTTATTTATTTCTGTGTTAGGGGGTTTAGGGTAGTCTCATTTTATATCTTCTTATCTGCTCTTGCCCATGGCGGGTAGAGGACAGGTTCTGGGTAGGGGGCAGGGTAAAGGTCAAGGATGAGGAGTCCCGACTTACTACTAGGAGAGACTTATGAGGGTAGAGGCACAGACTATCTATAAGGATGTATGGAGCTAGAAAGGCTCCGTACTTGAGAGACAGCAGACCCTATCCTATTATTCTGACGAGCCTTATTTTTAAGAGGCCAAGTTCATTAAATAAGAGTGGCTCAATTTGGCTAGATTTAAGGGCTAGTGTAAAGCTACATTAGTTGCTGAATTCATAGCCAATATCTCATATACCTCATGCATTCCGAGGCATGAGGCCATCTAGTCCTAGGTGAGAGAGGCCACCCGGTAAAGATCACTCTAGCATCTTTTACAAAGTTCATTCAACAAGGGTAGCTAACCCGCAGTATTCTTACTTAGAAGTAGGGGCTCCTGAGCACCCTAAGATAGTGCCAAGGTTTGTGTAGACGGGGAGCAATGGGAGACTTTGTAGGTGTCAAAGAAGGCACTTGGAATATGCTCATTTTCATCTTT
Organism: Euryodendron excelsum; assembly: GCA_033060915.1. NCBI lineage: Eukaryota > Viridiplantae > Streptophyta > Magnoliopsida > Ericales > Pentaphylacaceae > Euryodendron > Euryodendron excelsum. The sequence goes on from CM065398.1 coordinate 3,423,776, forward strand.
ACCTACCATTTTGTCCTACCCTTGGATCGGGTCACAAAGTTCAGCCAGTATAGGGTCCAATTGATGTAGGCTATAGGTACAAGTAGGCCGATTGACCTACCCCACTAGTTCATGGTCCTATTCTTGGGTACCATAGCAACCACCAATATGGAGAGCACCCTTTTAGCATGCTTCATTACATCTATGATAGGGCTAATAAGAGTTGGGCCACAGGGAGACATGATCACCACGTCCCCTAAGCTACCCATTGATAGATCGATTGAGCATCAATCTGAGGGGTAGCTTATTGGGATCCAGAGGAGGGTTTACCTAGCGCTAGTAGTCAGTCCAAGAGGCATAGACGCATCCTTGGGGGGAGTATCAGCCACAATAACAGTCAAAGTAGGCAAGACAGCAGAGGCCCATACTTTAAATAATGTTCCAGATTCTATAGTACTAGAGCCATATGATGCTTTAGTAGTCTCAGGCAATCATCCAACTCTAGCTGTAGCTCATCGAGATTCAAACTGCTTAGAGAGCTTAGTAGAATCCCTAGACAGCTTCTTTCCAGGGCGAGGCAACAATTGGGTGAGTTTAGCAGCAGCGTCAGACCCGGTTCCTAGAGGAGATTATTAGGCATTTGGCATCTGAGCAGCCTTCTCAACCTCTAGATGATGAGGACTTCTAGGATAGATAAAGTTTAGATACCATCTTGTATGTACATTTCATTTCATCATATGTATCTAAAACTCTGATTTTGATACAGTGGATATGATTGAGCCTTATTGTATAGATGTTACCATTTATCTCAGATCTCTTTATGTTTTGACTGATTACTCTCAGGGGTTACATAATATGGATAGTTTTGAGTACTTGAGACACTTGATAGAGGTTTAAGTATCTTGTGGTTCCAGTATCCCGATTTTTTGTCTTTATCACATTCTCCTATATTCTTCATGTTTTGACTGTTTATTACTCATAGTAGATGTGTAATGATTCGTTTTTGCAAACCATAGCAATAGTTGTGAAATGCAATCTTAGATTAGAGTATATAAGTATATGCATTTATCTTAACTCGAGCTTAATTGTGATTTATCCCTTAATCGTAATACATTGTAAAATCGTATGATGAATACATAAGTAGAGGAGTTTACATCCTTGTGCACAATCTTGTTATATAGCATCATATATTGCCATCTTATGCATTCTCATCCTTATTAAAATGGAGATTTCACCTTGTAAGTTTTAGTGCCATTGTCATTTTTCGAAGTGGATACTTTTACTCAAGGTTAAGTCTTTCATCTTATATTCTTTCAATAGCTTCATTATGTTTGTATTTGGTTCGTATGTTAGATATTGATTGAAGATGGTGACACTTAGACTCTTTTGAGTTCTATTCTTGGATACTCCAAACATGATTCTAAGCCATCATTACTTCTTTAAGCTGCAGATTTTTCTTGTAGTTGTTATTCCCTTGGACCCATTGTGTACTATCACCTTACGTAATCTTTCCTTGAAATGAATCATTATTGAAACAAAACATTCTCTATGATTGAATGAAAACACAACTATCTTCACTTGTGAGAAATGCATTTGTAAAGTGAAAAAGAAAGGGATATATATTGCAATGCGAAAAAAGACAAATATAGCAAAGGGAAGAAAATGGTGGGAATTACAAGAAAAATATTACAAAAATAGAAAGGTTGAATGTGAAAAGCAACCAAGTATAAAGAAAGGAAGGAAGTGCTGAAAAGTTAAAGAAAAGTGAAAAAAGAAGAAAGAGTTGAGAAAAGCATTATCGAACTACAAAAGGGGAGAATTGGTATAGTTTTTTTTTGTTTTTTTATCATTACATACCTTGATCACACATATTTTCACCCATTTCTATCATTATCTCTTCCTTTCCCCTTTTTACCAGTTAGCCAAGTTATAACTCTAAAAAGTCGTAGTTAATCGAAAGTGTGCTTGTTATGAAATTTCAATAGAGTATAAGTCATTACTTGTCAACTTCTTTGATTATGATTTAACCATGGAATATCTATCATGAAGCTATATTAAGTCGATATACTTAAATTCTTTCGATTTTTGTAATCAGTTTGCTCTTTTGTGCTTTCCTACATTTACTTCTATTATAAGCATTCCATTATGTATGAACGGTGAGGATTTAAATCAAGGTTTGAAGGATGGGGTTGTTTGAGTGTGTTAGATTTGAGTTATGTTGCATGACTTTTCACACACTCACTTGAACCTCTCTTATGTGTGCATTTATGATGTGTTCTTGCATATATTAGGAGGTAGGATTAATATCAAAGACTATCTCGAGTAAGATAGTGTATGTTCTTTTTATCCTTATATCTTTGATTGCTGGCCATGAATTGATGTTTGTGGGTACATACCATCACTGGAAACCCTCATGAGAAATCACTTGTTTACTAGGGGTAACCTAGGGGTTCAAAGGCTTGATAGATAGGTTAAATGCATCCATGACTCCTATGAAAGTGGAGAGTATCTTTCTAAGTTTGTAGTATTTAATTAGGGACTAGCAAAAAGCTAGTTAGGCGTGCAATTCTACTCCAAAAATGCAATTACAACACCTTAACTAGTGTTTTATTAGCTTTACTTTAGGATCATATTTGCTGTTTTAGTTAAAAATTAGTATTAATTGTTTTTGTCTTGTCGTATGCATGTTTGGAGCTTAAAAGGAGCAAAATGGGCAAGGAACTAGAGTATAGTTCGAATGACCATTCAAACAGTTGGGGAGATTCATAGAGCATATTTTCCCGTTCGAAGCAGGTTAGCAATCGTGCGAATTAGGATAGTAGCCAGATCAAAAATTCAGAGAGTATGAAAAGGTGTAAGTGTTAGTAGACCATTCGAGTATGCGTCCGAATGGTTTGTGTAACTCTGTTTTAATTCTTAGCTTTAAAAGGCCATTTTATACCCAATTTGGGAATCTAACTTCTTGGATACGAATTGTACTTAGTTTAGGAGAGTTTTGAGAGCATTTGTAGAGAAAGAAACACTTCAAGTTCAATTGTAATTGTTAGTTTTATCTAAAACACTTCTAGTCAATTCATGATTTGATAATCAGAATTCCTGAATTAAAGACTCTTTTTGTAGTCTTTGATTTGTGTTATCAAATCTCCATGGAAAGTTGGATGATTGGATCAATTGGATCTAAGTCTTTTTTTTTTAGTTGTTTCAATCCAATTGTTAATTGTCGTTGTTTAGTTTAGACAATATCAACTTTCTCTTTCAATCGATTTTCGGTCTTATTTTGATAGATGTCGTTCATTAGTTGTAATTAAATTCGAGGAATTGGTGTTTGCAAGGCTTATAATCTATATTGGATTCGATCTCCGTGGAGAAAGTGACCTCGGACTCACCGAGTATACTATTATGTCGACCCTACACTTAAGGAGAGAAGTGCGCTTCTTAGGCGAAGTCATGTGTCAAGGTGCCCAATGTTTTACCATGGATAGGCATTAGTGGGGACCGATTGGAAATTTTTGAGTATTTCCTTAATCAAATGGTTGGGCAAGATGGATCCCGAGGCTATGCAACGTCAGAAAGCATGTTGGGGTAATTGAGGGCAAAGTGATCATTTTATCGCCGATGTGCACCAGTGAGGACCGATTAGAGATTTTTTGGTATTTTGGTACTCAAACAGTACCCTAACAAGATGGTTCTTTAGGCTACATGGCCTCTGAAAGTGTGCTTACAAACTCTAATATGAGAACTCTCCAGGCAAATTTGACTTTGATACCACTTTGTTAGAATTTGTGATATACTAGCTCAAATACCACTTTATTGAAAACTATAGTAGGCTAATTGTTAGAGTTAGTGGCTCATATTATTAATACTAAAATTCGGGAACGATGGGGCTTGTGGGCAGAACAGAGCGGAGTGGAGAGACCATTGTATCTAGGATTAGGGTTTCATTTTAATTTGTGTAACCCTAATAAGTTGTAACACTTTTCTTCAGAAGTAGTATGAGAGAACTTCACTGTCACTAAGGATGTAAGTAGTCACACTGACTACTAAACCTCATTAAATCCTTATGTTCTATGCTTGTTTATTCCTATTTATTGCATTGCATATTGATTTATATGCAACAAGTGGTATCAGAGATGCAGGCTGTGATGGCAACAAATGTTTTGGCTGCTAAATACAAAGTAGTAAAGTTTAATAGCATTGGTAACTTTGGGCTATGGCAGAGACAAGTAAAGGATATGCTTGTTCAATAGGGTTTGGTTAAAGCGTTGTATGGGAAGAAACCATAGAAGACGTCCGAGGGTGACTGGGAAGAACTTAAGATGAAAGCCGTGAGTACCATTCGGCTTTGTCTTGCTGATGAGGTTCTGTGTCAAGTCATGGAAGAGGACTTGCAGGTTGGCATTTGAATAAAATTGCAGAGAAGATATATATCCAAATCTCTAACAAACAAACTGTTCCTGAAGCAGAAACTGTATAGGATGAAATGGCATAGGATTCTGATCTGGTTTAACAAGTGAATCTATTTAACTAGACAATAAGCGATTTATTACAGATCGATGTGTTTTCAATAAAGAAGACAAGGCACTAATGCTTTTAACTTCTCTTCCAACTTTGTACGAGCATTTGGTTACAACCTTACTATGGGGTAAACAAAACCCTAAAAACAGATAAGGTTACTACTGCACTCTTGGCGTCCAATCAATGGAAACAGAACGTTGCTAAAAGTTCTCAAGGGGAAAAGCTTGTGGTAAATGGCAACCACGATCGTGGACGAAGTAGAAGAAGGGTTCAATCTGTTAGCAGAAATAATAGATCACAGTCAATGAACAAAAAAGATCAAGTGTTTCAAGTGCAATGAAAAGGGATATATGAAGAAGGACTGTCTAGAAAGAAGGGAAAAAGCGATGAAAAGAAGAAAAATGAAGCGTACAATAATATGAATGTGGCTGCAGAGAATTCTAATTTTGAAGATAGTGACATACTTTTAATTTCATCGAATTCAAACCATTTTGCAAATTCATGAATTCTAGATTCTGCTTATTCCTATCACATGTCTCCTAATATATAGTGGTTCGACACTTACATGTCAGTTATTGTTGTTCTATTGTAATGGGAAATGACGCATCTTGTCAAGTCATTGGAATCTACACAATTAAGATTAAATTGCGTGATGGTGTGGTGAGAACACTAAGTGATGTTAGGCGTGTTCCTTATCTAAGAAAGAATTTGATTTTTTGGGAACCTTAGACTCTAATGGCTATGGATATAAGTCTGAAGGTGGAGTTTTAAAGGTAATCAAAGGTGCTATGGTTGTTATGAAGGGTTAGAAAGTTGAGGGTAATATCTACAAGTTATTAAGGAGTACAATTATAGGTAGAGTTAATGCAACAACTAAATCTAATTTTAAGGATGATGACACACTCTTGTGGCATATGCGGTTAAAGCATATGATAGAGAAAGGAATGAAAGAGTTGCATAAGAGGAACTTGTTGAAAGGGGTTAAATCTTGCAAATTAAATTTTTACAAATTTTGTGTTCTTGGAAAATAGTGTAGGGTTCGGTTTAAGTCTGTTACGCATAAAATAGAGGGAATTCTAGACTATGTGCATTCAGATGTATAGGGGCCAATCAGAGTAGCTTTAATGATGGATCAGTTTACTTCTTAACTTTTATTAATGACTACTCCAGAAAAGGTTGGGTTTATTTCATGAAGAACAAGTTAGAAACTTTTTCAAAGTTCAAATTGTGGAAAGCTAAGGTAGAGAACCAGACTAGAAGACATATTAAGTGCCTCAAAACAGATAACAATACTGAATACACAAAGATAACATTCTTGAAGTTTTTCAAGGAGCATGGTATTAAAAGATACTTCACTGTGAAGAAGACACCATAGCAGAACGGAGTGGCAGAAAGGATTAATAGAACTATTATAGAAAGGGCAAGATGTCTGAGATTAAATGTTGGGCTTTCGAAGAGTTGTTAGGCAGAGGTAGTTAACATGGAGTGCCACATCATTGATAGATCACTAAGGGCAGCATTAGATGGAAAGGTAGTAGAAGAAATAAGGTCAGGTGAAGAAGTTGATTACTCTTTAATGAAAACATTTGATTGTTTTGCTTATGTTCATGTTTCCAGTGATGAGAGGTCAAAGCTTGATCCAAAATCCAATAAGTGTCTTTTTCTTAGGTACAAGAAAGGTGTAAAGGGATACAAGCTTTGGAATTAGAAGCTAAGAAGGTGGTAATCAGCAGAGATGCAGTATTTGATGAGTCAGCCATGTTAAAGACACTGTGGGATGATCATAAATGTAAGGCAAAAGCACCAACAATGATGAGCAAGTGATTCAGGTGGAGATGGATAGTTTGGATACGGAGAATATTCAACCATAACATGAGTCAGATTAGTAACATCAAAGTATGGCTACTGAAAGACCCAAATGCAACACTAAACCACCAGTGAGGTATGGTTTTGAGAATATGGTTTCTTATGCATTGATTACTAGCTGTGGGGATCCTTCTACTTTTCAAGATGTAGTTCAAAGTATAGAAAGGGATAGATGGATGGAGGCCATGATAGAAGAGTTGGAGTCTTTACACAAGAATAAAACATAAGACTTGGCGTAACTTCCTAAGGAAAATAAGGCAATCGGTTGCAAATGGGTATACAAAAAAAAAAGAAGTTAATTATATGATGAGGTCTTTTTCCCAGTTGTCAAACACATATCCATTAGAGCAGTTTTAGCTTTGGTAGCAAATCATGACTTGGAATTAGAACAGCTTGATGTGAAGACAGGTTTCCTCCATGGTGACTTGGAGGAGGATATTTACATGGTGTAACCTGAATGGTTCAAGTAATCATAAAGTAAACATCTTGGTTGCAGATTGAAGAAGTCTCTCTACGAGTTAAAGAAGCCTCCATGGCAATGGTACAAGAGGTTCAATTCTTACATGATTCAAATTGGCTACACACGCTGTGAGTATGATTATTGTGTTTATGTTAAGAGTTTTAAGGATGGTTCACATATTTTTCTAATGCTTTATGTGGATGATATATTGATTGCTGCAAAGAGTATAGTTAAGGTTGACAGGCTGAAGTCACTTTTGGGCAAGGAGTTTGACATGAAAATTTTAGGTTTTGCTAAGAAGTTACTTGGCATAGAGATTCACAAAGATAGGGGTGCTGAGAAGTTATGGATATCTCAAAAGAGTCACATTAGCAAGGTGCTTGAAAAGTTTAACATGCTTGGCACAAAACCAGTGAGCACACCATTGGCGGGTCACTTTAAGTTATTAGCTAGTCAGTGTCGCAAGACAAAATAACAAATTGAAGACATGTTAAATGCCAGTGCAGTGGGTTGTTTGATATATGCAATGGTATGTACTAGACCAGACTTGGCACATGTAGTGAGTACAATCAGCAAGTACATGGCTAACCCAGGTAAAGAGCATCAGAAGGCAGTGAAGTGGATTTTTAGATACTTAAAACATACAACAGACTATGATATTATGTTTGGATGACAACAAGAAGAAGTTTCAATCATGGGATATGTTGATGCAGACTATTGATTATACTCCAAAACTGCGATCTACATGCCTTAATTAATTTCTTGTTCGACCTAGATTATGATTATTTATGTTGTTTTGGTCTTATTTAGTTACTAACTTAGTTTTATGTATATTTTAAGGAATCCTAAACTAAAAAGGACAAATTTGGGCAAACGTTTGTTCAAACGGCCAAAAGGAGCGTTCAAACGCATGACATCAGCAGATGTCAGCCGTTCGAACGGTGGAACTTAGCGGACCGTTCAATTGATTTTGAGAGCTATTTTTCCGTCCAAAGATCGTTTGATGCACAGTTCGAACTGTGGTTCGTTGCATTCAAATGGTTGTGATAGGCGTTCGAACGGTCGCGTGAAATCTGTTCTTTTTGAAAACCTATAAAAGTTGGGGTTGCTGTTGTTTTTAGGGTTAGATTTTCAATATTGTTTTAGGATAGTTTAATAGCAGCTCTAGAATAGTTCTCCTTAGGAGTAGTTCATATTTCTATTGCTTTCTTGGATTCCTGTAATAAAAATTCAATTTTCAATACAAGTTTCATTATATATTTGCGTATCTATCATATCTAGGAGTAGCTAAATCCCATCTTGGGATCAATTGAAGATTTTGGATGAACAATGGAGGTAAACTAGTTTTCAATATTTTTATCTTTTTATTCTCAATTCTTTGGGATCAAACCCTAGATATTTACGAAAACTTAGATGTTCGATTAGGCTTGACAACAAGTCGATGGTATCCATCTTTAACTAAAACTGATTTATTGGAGGTTTGATTGTTAAAGAATAAACGTCTTTATCGCTAAATCTTCCGAATCAAAGATTCACAACGTAGTCAACGATTTGATTTATCAAAAACCTCCATTGGAATTTTGGGTGAAGCAATTGGTCTCGAGACTTTATTTTATTGCATTAAATTAGTTTTCATAGAGTAGTTTGGATTAAACAATCCCAATATCAAATCTACAATTTTTTATTTCTTTTTTGAAGTAATTGGTGAGATTTTATGTAAATGAGAGAAGTATTCCACATTCTTCTTCAACTTGACAATTGTTCCATATGGATCGATCTCAGACTTCACTGAGTATTATTACTGCATTATAACCTCACACTAGCGGATATCAATTGCACTATTTTGTAGTGATAAGTTTTTGGCGCCGTTGTCGGGGAACAAAATTTTGCACAACACAAGAGGCGTGTCAGAACATGAACCTCAATTAATGCAAAATCAAGCGCGTTGCTTCATCCATCTTCTACAACAACAGGGCAATCGTCGGCTTAGGCCAATCAGTAACTTCATTTCATCCCTTGTACGTGCTAGAATTTAGGATTTTTGTGTTTTTCTTTTTAGGGGTCTAGGCATAAAAGTAGTTAGGAGGCAGATTACTAGAGACGAATAGGCTTACGTGCTAAATTTGTATTGGTAGTATTTCTTTGCATAAGGAGATTGCTATTTTGGCTAGGTTGCTTTAATTTTTTATTGAATCAGTAGTTATATTTTTGTGAAGATTGGAGGGAAGGAAAGAATTTGTGAATTGATGGTTGTAGAGGCGCAAATAGTCTCTTATGTATGTATTGCATATGTATGTCATCTTATTTTGGACACAATCATAATCGATTAGTGAGAGCCGACTCTTTGTGAAATCTTCCACGTGGTTACCTTACTCCATCACCCACATATTCTATTCCGACTGACCTACCTAGTTTTTCCTTAATTGTTAACTTAGGACTTATTCCTATGGCAAACATCAATGATGGCGTAGTCCCACGGGAGCTTATCAACAATGATAATATTGAGAGAGGGAGTAACTTAAGGGATATAGGAGCCCCGCTCTGAACTATGCAAGATTACATGAATCTTGTAAGGCAACCCAACATCTTGCATAGTACTTCCCACACACCAAGCCACAATAAATCTAAAATTGGGAATGCTTTAAGCCTTGCCCACTTTCCATGGTATGGATTCTGAAAAGGCCTACACCTATCTAAATTCTTTAAAGATGCTTGCTCGATTTTCTAGAATAACTCATATCCTACAAAGGTTTTACTTTTGAAACTATTCCCATTCACTCTATAGGACAGGGCCAAGACATGGTATAATTCATTGAGGCCTATGTCCATTCACTCTTGGAATATGCTGCAAGGGGAATTCTTGAAAGCGTTTTTGTTTGAATATGGAATCAAGGCAATCCGTCACCAAATCTCTTAGTTTGCCCTAATGATTGGTGAATCCTTCTTCCAATGTTGGGAGCGATTTAAGAACTATTACACTTTTATCCGTACCATGGGTTTACGGAATATCATCTTATAAATACTTGCTATTCATCTCTGATCCCACAACTAAAACAATGTGTTGAGTTTATATATGCTGGGACTTTGTGTGATAAATAGCCAGATGAGACATACAATTATTTTGATTATTTAGCAAATTTGGCACGAGACTAGGCTACAGTCAAGACCCAAAATCTTGAGGGTAGGCCCAACTCACTAATTGGGGGTAGGAATTAGTCTAAGTAGGGGAATTGCAAATCCACCTTAGTACACTCACTTGAAAGTTAAAGGCCATGGAGATGAATAAAGTTAATGAGCCACTTAAGGTTATGAACTATTTAGTGTGTGATACAATGGAACATGACACTACTGCATGTCCTATCATACCAGATTTTAAGGAGGCTTTGCATGGCCAAACCAATGCAGTTGGCCAATACCGGAGTGCATTTGGTGACCAGAGTGAGGGCAACCCTTATTCTAATACATACAATCCAAGTTAGTGGAATCACCCTAATTTTGGGTGGAGAAATAAAGATCCTTCGAGCCCTCAAGCATTCCAAGGAGGGTCTCAAAACCCTAAACCATTCCAACCACAAACACAACCATATGAAGCCCAACCACCTCAACCAGTCTAACCTCAGACTAGTACTTATCAACCCCGTTACAAGAGATCTTTGGAGGATAACATGCAACAAATGATGAATGACCAAATAGCACTTACTAGTAGGGGTGGACCATCACACTAGGTTGTTGGAGGATATCCAAAAGAACATGACTATTATGACATAAGCTTTCACTCAAACCATACTGGGGAGATTTTTAACCCAACCCCTACCTAACCCGAGTAGACAAATACCTATAACGAAACCTAGGAATGATCCTTTGTCTATTTATGAACAAGTTAATGCCATCACAACCCATTATGAGTGAAAAAGTTATTGATAAAACCATTCCACCTAAGAAGGACCTCCCTAGGGTTAGTGATGTGGGGAAGGAATTAAGAGTGAACTTATGCGGGTGGGAGATGAGAGAGAATATGAGAGAAAGGAGAAGGAGAGTGATAAAGTGCAATTTGAGCCAGTTATAGAAAAGGGTATTGGTGTGATGAAACATGCTCCATTTCCTAGTAAATTGTTTAAACCTAAGGATGAGTTATTAAATTCTGAAATCTATGAATTGTTTAAATAGGTAAAGATTAGTATCCCTCTCTTGGATGCCATTAGATAAAACCCTTTTTATGCGAAGTTTTTGAAAAGATTGTGTACCATCAAGCGCAAACTTTGTGTACAAAAGGAGGTTGTTTTGACTGAGCAAGTAAGTGCTATTTTACAACAGAATGTCCCTCCCAAATACAAGGACCTAGGATGTCCTACCATGTCATGTATTATTGGGAAGCATAAAATTGGACAATCTTTGCTTGATCTAGGGGCTTGTGTAAATTTGCTCCCTTATACGGTATATGAACAGTTGGGTCTTGGTGAGTTTAAACCTACAAGCATTACTGTTCAGCTTGCCGACAAATCTCTTACAATACCTAGGGGAGTTGTGGAGGATATGTTGGTCCAAGTGGATAAGTTTTATTTTCCTGTTGATTTTGTTGTCTTGGACTCACTTCCTCACAAAAATGATAGCATTATCATTCCAATCATCTTATGTCGCCCATTCCTTGCTACATCTAATGCTTTGATTAATTGTAGGAGTGGTGACATTTAGCTTTCCTTTGGAAATTTGACCTCGGACTTGAACATCTTCAATCCTGGCAAATTATTAGGGGTAGGGTCTAGTGATGATATGATCTATGGAGCTAACATGGTTCATACACTTGTGCGCGATTTGCTTGAATTCTCTGAGTTTCTTAGTACTCTCGCCGCGTGTTTTACTGATATTTCTTAGCATCAAGTAAAAGAGAATTATGAATTTACACATGATTCTTTGGTGGACCCATCACAAGTGTTAATGATCATGGTTAAGTTGCTTCCATCAAAGGCTATGCATTGTGGTGGTGTTGAGTAATTTTCTGATCTGGTTTCCAATCCGTGTAGTCTATATTAGTAAGGTAATTTAGGTTTTTAGAGTCGGTTTAGTTTTTTTTTTTCTTTTTGGTAGTTTTGTTTGTGTCTTAGTTTCTCTCTAGTTTTTTTTTTTTTTTTTTTTTTTGGGGGGGGGGGGGGGGGGGTTATCCTTTGGTATTCTTGATTCCCCATCTTTCCTTGTTGTGCTCCTTTGGCTTTGTTCTCATGCATTGAGGACATTGCATGACTTTAGTTGGGAAGGAGATAGTAGTTTTCTTTGTTTTGTTATGTTTTGCTTTTGTTTAGATGTTTTCTTTAAAAAAAAATTATCTTATTTTGGATATTTCTTGTATTATACTTCAAACCTTGTCATATTTTTATGGATTAGTTTCAGGTGTTGCTCTATATTTCCTATCTTTCAGATACTTGAGTTCTTTAGTATAGGTTTGAATATCTTATAGTTTTGGATATCATGGTTTGTATCTCTAACATATTTATCCGTATTTTCATTAATTAGTATTATTAATGATGGATGTGTTCAGGATTATTTTGTGAAAATCATAGCAATATTCATGTCAATACACTTATGATGTTGAGGGTGTTTTGAGTCATGCATTAGACTAAATTTGAGCTTAATTGTTGATTCACCTTATTATTGTGATGCATTGCAAGTTGTTGTCATAAAAACGTTATAAGAAAGAGATTACATCGTTGTGCACAATTATGCTATATGACATCTTATGTTGATATTTTGTGCATGTATATCCTTAAAGAGTGAAGATTTTACTTTGTAAGCTTTAGAACTAAATTATCTTCTTTTGGAGTTGATATACATTTACTGAAGGGGAATTCATTGATCTTAAATTATTTCATTATACTTGATTTTGATTCATATGTTTGGTAATAGTTGGAGGTATTCACACTTATTCGAATATTAGGTTGAGGTCATTCTATTCATTTTATCATTTATGTCTAGTTTCTTTCTCTTGATACTCATACATATATGATCTTTGAAAAGCATATCAATATTGAAATACTTCCCATTATGAAGAATTTGATGTCATTACTTATGAGGGCTTGCAAATGCAAACGATGTATAGAGTTGATAAGGAAAGGAAAACAAAAGATACACATACAAAAGGAATGTGAAAAAAAAAAGAAAAAAACAACAACAAAAAGAAGTTGAAGAACAAAGAACAATCTTGTAGATTAGGATTATTTATGTTGTTCTAGTCCTATTTATTTACTAACTTAGTTTATGTATGTTTTTAGGAATCCTATGCTAAAAAGGACAAATTCAGGCAAAAGCTTAAAAAGAGTGTTCGAAAGGCCAAAAAGAGCGTTCGAACGCATGATATTAGCACACATCAGCCATTCAAACGGTGGAGCTTAGTGTTTGAAGAGGGAACAGTAACATTTGAATGGTACATCAAATGGAGTTAAATCAAGACCAATTTTGAAGACCGTTTGATAGATTTAGAGAGTTATTTTTCTGTCCAAAAACCGTTTGATGCACTGTTCGAACGATTGTGATAGGCGTTTGAACGGTCGCACGAAATCTGCACTTTTTGAAAGCCTATTAAAGCTGGAGTTTGATGTGAATCGCATAGCTGAAGATTATTTGGAGACGCGGCGATAGCGATATACCCGAGCCGGTGGTTGGTAAACTTCAATCGACCATAACTTTTGACTCGTAACTCTGTTTCGCCATTATAATATGTTGTTGAAAAGGTATCGATGAGCTGGAGAAAGGGGAAAAAAATGAGATGATTTTCTAGCCTAGGAAATTGTGAAAAAACGCTTCTAAATACGGTTTTGAGCCTATTTTATGTTTTAGGCTTATTTTTGTGGGCTTTTTGTCAGTTTTCCTTTTAACCCGGTTTTGTCCCGGGCCTAGGGTTTTGTGTCGTCTATTTATATTCTTGTTTAAGACCTTTTCAGGAGCTTTTGATGAAAAATAAACTTGTGTGCGATTTTTGCATTTTTCCAACCATTCGGTATTTTCTACGAAGATCAACGAGTGTTTGATGCCCTAAAACCTAGAGTTCGTGGTGAAACAACAGGTTGCAGGACGACTCTGAATCCGGTATTTGTGGTGAATCAACGGATTAGGGTTCATTTTATTGCTCTCTTAATTTTCCGCTGCATCAGAGTTGTTGTTATTTTTAGGGTTAGCTTTTCATTACTGTTTTAGGATAGTTTAGTAGCAACTCTAGAATAGTACTCCTTAGATGTATTTCATAATTCTATTGTTTTCTTCAATTCCTATAATCAAAATTCAGTTTCAATACAAGTTTCATTATATATTTATGTATCCATTATGTCTAGGAGTAGCTAAATCTCATATTAGGATCAATTGTGAAGATCAATTGAAGATCTTGAATGAATAATGGAGATAAACTAGTTTTCAATGTTTTTATCTTTTTATTCTTAATTCGATTATGCTTGGCAACAAGTCGATGGTATGCATCTTTGACTAAAATTGATTTATTCTATATTTAATTGTTAAAGAATAAACATTTTTATTGCTAAATCTTTCGAAATCAAAGACTCACGACGTAGTTAATGATTTGAGTTATTAAAAGCCTCCATTGGAATTTTGGGTGAAGCAAATGGTTGGATCAATTGGTCTCGAGACTTTATTTTATTGCATTAAATCAGTTTTCATAGAGTAGTTTAGATTAAACAATCCCAATTTCAAATCTACAATTTTCGGTTTCTCTTTTGAAGTAATTGGTGAGATATTGTGTTATTGAGAGGAGTATTCTACATTCTTCTTCAACTTGTCAATTGTTTCTTGTTGATTGTTCTCAGACTTCACTGAGTATTATTACTACATCGCAACCGTACACTAGCAGATATTAATTGTACTATTTTGGAGTGATCAACTATGCTGGGGATGTAGATGATAGGAGCTCTATGACATGTGTTTACACTTGTAGGCAGGCCTATTTGTTGGAGATCTACATTACAATCCCTTGTAGCATTGTCTACAACAGAATATAAGTACATGGCAGTGATAGAGGCAACAAAGGAAGCACTGTGGGTGAGGGGTTAGTTGAAGAGCTTGGGTTACAGCAAAATGGCATCAAGATAAGTTGTGACAGTCAGAGTGCTATTTGTTTAGCAAAACGTTAGGTTTATCATGCCAGAACCAAACATATTTATGTGAAGTTTCACAAGATCAGGGAGTTGATTGGTAATGGTGCGGTGAAGCTTGAGAAAGTTCACACTTTAGAGAATGCTGCAAATATGTTGACAGACCATCACAACTAACAAGTTTAAGCATTGCTTGGATTTGCTCAATGTTTCTTAGTGCTGAAAAAGGAAGCTACCCAACCAATTGTTCGACGTGGAGATAGTTATGGATTTTTTCTCCAAAAGGGGAAGATTATTCGCTGAGGTAGAGATTTGTTAGAGTTAGTAACTCATATTGTTAATACTAAGTTCGAAAATAATGGGGCTTATTGGCAGAACAAAGCAGAGTGGAGAGACTATTGTATCCAGGATTAGGGTTTCATTTAGATTCATATAACCCTAATCAGTTTTTGCACTTTTTTTCAGAGGTAATAAGAGAGAACTTCATTACTGCTGAAGACGTAGATAGTTACATTGACTGCTGAACCTAGTTAAATCTTTGTGTTCTTTGCTTGTTTATTGCTGTTTATTGCATTGCATATAGATTTCTGCGCAACATTAATAAATTCAAAGATTTGCATAGAGAAGTAAAGACAATAAAAACTTCTATTTTCATTTTTCTTCTCTTCTCCTCATCTTCATCATTTAGGATATTTATATTCTTCCACTAACATGACCTAAGCATGTATCTATACCTAAATAGTTTAAAAGATTCATAGCTTTTCATCTACACACAAGTACTTGCCTACATAAATGAATACTTACGTACGTGTTTGACTCTTCAACTTAATGCGTCTAGAGTTATGTCAAATGCCTAATCCAATAGGTGACTGATGAGAAAGTTGCAAAGACTGGCGAGGGGAGGAGAATGGCCAAGACCTGAAATTAATTTTTTTGGTTTTTTTTTTAGCAGCAAAAGGAGAATTCCATATATAGTGAAAATAGTTCATCAAGGGATAGGATTAAGAAGCAAGGAAGCAAAAAACGAGCTGCCAAAACCACACTAAGACAACGAAAAACTCAGTACAAAAACATGGCACTCTCAGCTGGTAAGATACCAACATTACAGCCAAAACAGAAGGTCATCTAACAGATCCCTTCAATTACACCAGCAACCTGTAGACGACTGTGTTGAAGTTTTTTTTTTTTTTTTTAACAGCAAAAACAAAAATATATTGATGATGAAATAAGTCTCAAAACAGAGGGAAAAATAGGAAGCTACAAGCCCTGAGGCTTTACTGACAACCAACCCAACCAAATGGAAACCAAACTGCTAAAAACTACTTAGTTGAACAGGATTCAACCAACCACCTAACACCAGGGCAAATTACAGAAAAGGCTACTATTTCATGAGGGAAGGATCAAGGGATTTAACTCCATCAATAGATTGAAAAAAAAAAAAGAAAAAAAAGAACTGTCAATGTTCCATTCCTTTAGATTTGCTGGTGTCCATTGAAGCACTTGCTGCTTGATGTCTTCAACAGTTTACTCTTATTGAGCTTTAGCATTTTTGAAAATGGCTTTATATCTGGCCACCCAAATATTCCAAATAGATGCCAGGAAGAGACTTCCCCAAATAAAAGATCCCAGCTTACTATTTTTGCAGTCGAACCACCATGAAAAGTGCTGATCAATAGAAGAGGAAGATATCCATGACATACCCCACCAATTTAGGATATTTGACCACACCATCCATGCAAACCTTCATTTTAGTAATAAATGATCTGAATCTTCCAAATCACCATTGCATATGGCACAGAGAACACTGACGTTCTGTTGAAGAATTTTCCTATGTGAGAGAAAGGCTTTTGTTTTGATCTTTCCGCTAACCAACAAAATAATTTCACCTTAGAGGGAGCCTTGAGAGCTACCCTTTCTGAAGGATAAAGAGGATCTGGAACCTCTGCTGCTACACAAAAACATTTAGCTGAGAAGATACCATCGGAATTTGTAGACCATGTAATTTTCTCAGAGGAGCTCCTGTCCAGAGTCAGGCTTGACACCAGCAACTTTAAATCTCTTAGACAATCTTCTTCCCATGCTAATAACCTTCTTCTGAATTTAAAATCCCATACACCTGAAGTCGAGATAATCTCTGAAACCTTCTAATTTTTCTAGTTAGTTAAGGAGTACAATCTTGGAAATAAGGATTTCAACTCCTTTCCATCCACCCAAGGGTCTTCCCAGAAGAGAGTTGAGTACCCGTTGCCAACTGATAATTTGAGATGGGATTGTAGGATGAGCTTAAAAGGTTCTTGATCTTCATTGAACATTTGAATATCCTTCAATATTACTGATGACTTATTCCCCTCTTCATGAGGGAGAATCCATTTTGACTCATTCCAGTTGTACTTGGTGCATAGAGTTTTTCTCCACAACGAGTCTCTTTCCTTGGCAAACCTCCACCACCACTTAGCTAAAAGAGCCATGTTCATCATTCTAATACGCATCAAGCCTACCCCTCCATTATGTTTGCTTCTAGTGACTTTTTTCCAACTGACACAATGGATTGCTTTTTTTCCCTGTCTGATTATCCTATAAAAATCTGCTCTGAAGCTTGTCAATTTCCTTACACACTTTTATAGGGGGCTTTAAACATGGATAGATAATATAATGGTAGGCTTTGGAGAGTGGATTTGATGAGGGTTATTCTCCCCCCTAATGACATATATTTTCTTTTCCATAGGGCTAAATGGGATTTGAATTTGTTGATCACCACAGACCAGCTACTGACCAATCTTACGTTTGCACCTACGGTAAGGCCTAAATAGACTGTTGAAGTTTCCAGTAATCACGCCAAAAAAACCTCACATTAATTGAAATTTAAATCATTTTAGCCCTTTGATGAAAAATAATTTTTTTAAAAATATCTTACTTACATTTTGTCCAACTAAACAACAGAAATTTAGCACAATATTGAGAAAGAAATTTTAAGTTGAAACAAACAGAGCCTTCATGTCTATTATTCTTACCATCCAAGCGAGGCCGAATGGGTAATGGTGAGACACGAGCAGAGACTTTTGCCGGCATGTGCTAACTACCAAATCTATAGTCTGTGAATGTTAGTTATAGGGTATATTATTTGGCTGGAGAAATGAAAAAAATAATTAGTTTAAAATAATCTGTTGTACTAATAAACATAAAAAGCAAACACAATAGCGCCACAAGTTATTGAGATACATCATGTTTTCTTTGTAGTAGTAGATGTTGGTGAACCCAACGTCGGATCCTTGGTAGGTAACAATTATTTGATGAGACACGTTTAATACTGCAGCACCTCAACTTGTTAGATGAGCCCATGTTTGAGGTAAAGCTAATAAATATAGTTTCAATCCAAATTAGCTTTAAAGTTGTTTATGCATCTGGATACATATTACACAAAATACAAAACATGAAAGGACAAATACAATCTGACTAAACGTTATCGAACAACTTTTGAGTAGAAATAGTGGCATACATATGCTTCAAGCTAGCCTCGTCCAGCTTAACTTGGGTGCTGCTATCCGAACAAACGTTTATGCGATCGAAACATAAAGCAGGAACCACAGGTTGAGCGAATTACGTCAACCAAAAGGGAATAGGTTAGTGAAACAAACATCATCGGCACACAGGCAAACAAAACAAAGAGAATCAAAACCCATGCCAATCCATGCTTGGACGGTAAAAGAAAGGTTGTGCAAAAAGCTACCATCATTGCTGCTACTGAGACAAAGAGCGTGGTGACTCCTATCATCAACTGAAAGGGTAAGGACCTGAGAAAATCTTTTTCTGCATAACGTGAGGTCAGGATGGACAAGAACATTAGTATTGAAGTTGACGAAGATAGCATTGCAATTGCCTCCGATATGATGAAAACCATGAAGAATTTTTCATGCTGCAAACTAGGTGCCCCCTCCTTGTCGTAACCTCCTGGCACAGTAAAGGCTGTTGTGAACACAACTGTGGTAATAAGTGTAGCGACAAGCATACATGACCTAGCAGTATCCCTCATCCATTTTTCTCCTTCCTTCATCAAGCCTTTATGCTGTTTCGTAAATAAGTCATGCGGTGTTTGACCTTTAGAATTTTTCATCTCTCTGTATGAAGGATGGACTATCTTTTCCACAGCCTGTCATAAAATGTGATGCCGCACATTAGGTAAAATGATGGCTTCTCACTAGTACAAAGTCAACAAACCCTCAGCGAAGATAATTTCAAGAGTGCAACCCGTATATATTTCAGTAAAATTAATTGTAAAGCTATAACTCGAAGTACTCGTGTGAATTTAACATAAGCCTCTCTAGTGTTTTTAGATGTGATGTAGCTAGGTGATATGTAAGTTATCTCTTAATGAACTAATACTAAGTCTTTGATCACTGCGATCGATTTTTCCTTCCTTGGTCAAAACACAACTGTTTAGCCTAAATTGACCCAAATTTAACTGATCTAGTAGTCAAGCCAATTCATTCCATCCACTACTCAAGTCTTTCTATTATTTAGTTAAACCAGTTCATGTTTACAAATCAACTTAAGAATAAATCAGTTCAATCTAGGGTCAGCTCTTGGCTTACTAATTTCACTTTTAGCTTTTATAAACATGAGTTCAGATCCAGTTACGTTTGAAAGATCATATATTTCTAATAGGCAAATCATTTTGAAATGTAAATATCAAGTGAAAATTTTACCTTATACAACATGGGATAAGGATTATAAACTTTTACCTTATACCACAACAACTCTCGTTGCATTTGAAGTGCTGGTCCAGGTACAGCCTTGAGCTGACTTTTAGGTGGCAATATGGCAGCTAAATGTAGTATGTTTTCATCACCATCTTTATAAGTTGCTATCAAATCTCTGAAGCCTACCTCATATATGAGATTAAAGATATTCTCGTCCCGACGCAAAACTGCAATATGAAATATGCTCTGCCTGTGGTCATTTACTTTCCATATAAAATCAGGATATGAGCTAAGAAGCTTCACCAAAAATTCCACATTTCCCAATTTCGCAGCAACAAATAGCAATCGCGAAGTGTCTGAGATCTCCGAGTTTTCTTGTTCCAGAACACCGCTAAGTAGCTCATGGGCTTTAGTTTCCTTATGTGCTAACTTCACACCAGGCAACACTGTGAAAAATTAAAAATAGAAGACAAAAAGAAAAAAAACCAACTAAATTGGAAGAATAGAAATATTTAAAGGTATTGTAAATCAAGTACAGCTACTTGTATTGCTTATAAGCACAACAATTGACGACAAACTAACACCAATAGTAATAACAACAAATAAGTAAGTAAATAAAGAAAGAAAGAACAATGCCAATGAGCCACAAATAAGCTAGAAAGAACAATGTAGTTTTGATTACAACTAAATTGTTGTTGTAAGAGCTCCTTCAGTGAAACCCGAAAACCTTCTTAATAATTTTTCTACATTCATATGGTTAATTAGCCTGGTTGTGAATAGAATTCTACCTTGAATAAGGATTAATTATGTAAAAATAAAATAAAAAAAGCAAATAGCGGATCAGTCTAGTCATAAATCTAATATTATATTGCATGCATCTGCTTAGCCTATTCATGAGTTTGATCACACATTGGGAGTTATTTCAATGACATACTAAGTTGCCCCATGGGTTTAAGTCAACTCTCCTCTACTAGAAAGACTGAGTGGCCTACGCCTACCCATTCACACCTCTAACTGGCGACCAAAAAAAGAAATGAATAAAAAATAAAATAAAATAATGCTATCATGGGTTCGAGTCACCTCCCCTTCTCCAAAAAGACTGAGTCGCATGCCCTTTTACTCCCCTAATTGGTCACCAAAAGGAAAAAAAGAAGACTCACCTTGCAAATTTTTAATTTTTTTCTTAAGTCTGGCCTTTTGAATTCAATATTTCAACAATTGTGAATCAGATATATTTCAAGAGTCTAGGGCCTCACACTGGTCACATCAGACAATTATCTAAATAACCTAGAGAATACTGTGACTAAATTATATAATTTCAAGAGTCGAGGGGCCAAAGCAGTGCTATTGTAAAAAGGGAGGAGGTGTAGAAATTCCATATCCCATGGACAATCTCTTACATTTATGTTAACTTTTCTTGACATGTTTGTGCTACTGAAAATTGAATTGACATACATGAGAAGATGGTTCTCCTCCATAATGCTTGTTGACTTCTCCCTACAAATGCTGAAGGCGCCCGAGCTAGGACCTGTAATGGTGTCTCATCATTTTTGTCTCGAGCAGTAGCTAATCCTTCGCATTCATTGAACAGCTTCAAGGCTAGACCTGTGTAATTCATGCTCCCAAAAACAAGTAAATATTCTTATATAAATGTGAGATTCCACATGGAATTCTAGTGAGAGGGTTCATATTAGCTACTAATGTTTTAATTTCATTTGATTTTGTTCCATTGTTTCTTTTCTATTAACACCTATAGTACTTGATGTACTAATAAAAAGTTCCCCGGTAGTATTTTTTTTCTTTTGGTGTAATTAAAAATGATTTAGTGATCACAATTGAGGGAGGGGATCTAATGTCTTACCCAAAAGCAGCAGCCAATGACAACAAGGTGGTCCTGCTTACAAGTGGGAAAAATGGAGGGGGAAAAAAACAGACCAATTCAAAGAAACCCAACCTATCCTTCCCCGTAATATCTCTAATATTTATCCTTCGCTTCTTTTTATTTGTTTTATTTTTTTCCAAGATCATATTTGGTCCTATACAAGAGGTCTCTTCAACTAAAGATACTTCAATTCTTTATGTTGTTTTGTAATGTCTATTTCAAACCTTTCATTGTGAACAATAATTTTGAATATACTCTCGGTTTTTGCTTCTTTTTTTTAGATCTAACTCAAAATTGCCAAAATCTTGCGCAGGAAATATTTGTAATACTTGGCATACCACCATGGTTTAAGGATGATGACGTAGTATACTTAAATGATGACTATTTCATTTAAATATTGAATAATGTTTATAAATACTTCTGCTAAACAGTCAAACTTCTTTAAAGGAACTTGCTATAGTCACTGATTAATGACCAATATCAATTACTAAGAAACGAAGTGTCTACAATGTAGGATATGTATTTATCACTGAGAATTAAGTGTTTCTTTCTTCTTCTTCTTCTTTGTTTTTTTTTCTTTTTTCTTTCTTCTTGTTCAAAAAATAAGTTTTAAAAAAATAATAAAAAACTAAACCATGGGTATCCTTAAAGTTGGTTCACCAGCTTATAGTAGGAGATTGCAAAAAATAGGAATGTGAAATAGATGATAGACATATATGTGTTGGTAATTAATGAAACCTTTTGTAGAAGCCAACTAACGACGACATGATATCTATCAAATTTCTGCTCTATGCAAGACCAAGAAATATATACTCACCACACAAACCACTGCTGATGCAAGTATTAAGAATAGTAACTTGATCCTTAGTGGTCCTGGAGGACATATTAGAACGAGAATAAAGATAGTCGGCCATTTCACTGTGTCCTTGCAAAGCAGCCATATAAAGTGGTGTAACATCTTCGTTGCTTCGAATTTCTGGTAGGTTCTCATTCTTTTCCACCATCACCTCGGCAATTTCCCTGATTCCAGTTGCCGCTGCAAAACATAGGGCGGTTACCCCTATGTCATTCTGAATTCCCAAGTCGTCTCTGTCCATGCATTTCACCAAATTTGCCACGAAGAAAACATGCCTTGATGCAGCAGCGATGTGCAAAGCAGTTTCTCCGCATTCTGTAATACGAGCTTTGGGCATTGTGTGATCCCTTCGTATGATCTCTTTAGCTGCTCTCCAGTCACCTTTCAGTGCAGCTTTATGGAGTGGCAGATGATTTTCGAGGTATTCTTGTCCTGCTTCAGTTGTAAAAGGTATAAAAACACAACTAATGCATGTATGTCGGATATCATTTGGAACAAGTTTCCATTTGTAAATCCTAATTTAACATTTAAAGGAAAATTTTCAATGGTCACGTTTTCTCAGTGTTGTGATTCAGTTTTGATGTGAAAATTAAACTCATCAGTCAGAAACTTGTTTATCAACCAATATGATGGCACTGCTTGTCTGGATGAGGATATAATTCCTGGGAGAAGTTAGAAGCAAAATAAAGAAATAGCTCAATGACTAAATTAATTTAAGGTGAAACCCAACAAGAAAGCATCAAGTGAAATGATAATAAATTAAGAGAGTAAAGTCATTGCATTTTTTTCTTTTAGTATATTTCATTTAATGTCTCTAATCGTTAGTTTTGATAAAATCCAATCCAAATGCATAAATTTTCTTGTACCCACCACTATTTTCCAAAAAAGAGGAGGGAAAATCAAATGTTAAAAAGGATTTGTCAAATGTTTTACATACTTTCCTTTTCCTAAAATGTGCAAAACCAATTGTTTGAAAGGCAACGAAATTCTGTTTGAAGCTATAGTAGAGCAGTCATGTACTTACTAGTGGAAAAACATAACTAGAAAGTAGATAGATAGAGAGAGAGAGAGAGAAGTTTTATCGTATGCAAAAAAATTAAAGCACTTGCGGGAAGGTGCGTCCAATGAAGGTACTATCTGCTCGTCAGTTACAACAGTTTCTACTTGCACTTCAGCATCCGATGAAGGTACTATCTGCTCGTCTGTTATAACGGCTTCTAATTGCACTTCAGCGTCCGATGAAGGTACTATCTGCTTGTCTGTTACAACAGCTTCTAATTGCACTTCAGCCATCAAGTCAAACAAGTGTTTCCCAACAATGAAACTGCAGCACAATTTCTTTATTATGAACAAAAAATGGAACAAGTGAACATGCAGAATTCATTTATACTGATGACCAATGTAATGCCTTGTTTGAAACGAATCTTAATCAAAAACTTTTCGTTAGTTACTTAAAGTAGAAACATGATTCATGTACACTACAGAAAAAACTAGGTTGATAACAAGATGCTACTGGTTAATCCAATAAAGATTGATAAATAATGTTTACTGATAATCTAAAAACTTGCACTAGGTTTAGCTACTTCACAAAATTTATTTACTGATAATTTAGAGACAAATAAAGATCGAGAATGTATAAGCAGTAAGCACAAGGAAACATGGACTTAATCCAATAATACAAAAGCAGTTAAACAAATTATTTAGCTGCCCATGACGTCAAAATAGATCCCACCTACATCCTATAGGATCTCCAAATTCACGAAATATTAGCATAGGAAAACTAGTGTGCGACGTGGAACAATTAGCAACATGGATGAGTGTCCTATTATGTATGTATATTAACTATTGTATCGCTTATTTGAAGACTATCCAGATCTATTTACCGTTAACATGTAGTATTTGCTTTAACCATCAAGCTTTCAAACCTACTCATGATATGAAGAAAGTAGCTAAATTGTGTGCGTCGAAGGACCGAACTTTATAACAATATCAGTAACGCTAGTTGTAATAACCCATGGTGATGCAAGTAGAAAAAACTTATTCAAACAACCATCATTGTTTTCTCTATCTGTAAAAGGGAAATCCAAAACAGACGATCAGTCATACCTCCTGCTAGATGACGTTTTGGTTATTTTTTTTCTATTTGCAGTGGTTATCACAAATAGGTCTTGTTTCCCTTAAAAAAACAGCAGCAAACTGATCAATTTAAACATGTAGTCTAACTCCTGTGAAGCCACTTCGACATGGCATATTAGCAAATTGTGAAAAGGATTCAGGAATTGTGGTAGAGTTGGTAGGGATGAAGGTTTTCCAGAATATCAGACATAAAATTCGAATTTTCCCAAAAAGCCTACTTTTGGATTCCTTGCTTCATATTGCTACTTGTAAAAGTTAATAAAAAGATTTTTTCTTCTTTTTTCTTGGAGAGTGTAGTTTCTCGGGTTAATTCCATTCATTGATAATTCCAACAATTATCACCGTCACATGCATCAAAGATATAATGCCCGTTAAGGGAGACAGAGTTTTAACTTCCGACAACAACTTGAAGTTGCTAGGTGGTATCCTGCTTTTGCATACGTAAGAAAAATCACTACTAGATGAAATAGGGTTTTCAGTCACAGAAAAATTCTGCATGCATATGACTGGAAGAGAAAAAGGACCAACATCCATGTCAGAATGCATTTACAGACCAAAAATAAGCACTAATAGCAGTGACCTTCCCTGTCCATGACAGTAATAATTTAAAGGAAGGGTTTAAAGAACTACCTCAACAAGAAAGATGGAGCTTATAAACAAGGAAGTTTATATGAACAATGTTCCAAATACCTGCAGCGAAACCCCTATAATGGACTCCTAGGATGCAGTTGGATTGACAGTGGTGAGAAAGAATCAAAGATGTACATGAATATATAGGGGATTAGAATATAAAGAAGTCAATGGGGACTTGAAATTGATCAAAAAATAAGGCTCTGAAAGTGGAGGGAAAAGTTTCAGCCACAGTATGCAAGTTGCACATTAAGAATTAAAGAGGGATGTTATGACTTCGCTTCTAGAGTGTATACTCTAACCCCAAGTATAGGGTTGGCGGAGGAGTATTACCCGGTAAATCCGAGGTTGATTTTTCAGAAGGATCACGTTCAACATGAACTATAAGCATTGGCAAACACACTTTTCTCTCAAATTCATAACACAATAGAAAAACTTTTAACAAGGTAAAACAAAATTCGATTCATTGAGAGAGATTGATTTATAAAAACTAAGCAATACCAAATGATTTGAATTAAAAAAGACATGATCTTGGATCCAATTGATTCGATCATCCAATTCAATCATGGTTTCAAGGAGATATGATAACTCATATCATTGGCTTGTTCAAAAGCCTTTGATTCAGAGAATTTAACAATTAAGAACATGAATTCATTAGTAATTGAACTTAGAAATAATCAAGTTAAAGTCATAGGCTCGTAATATCAATTTGTGTAATCTTAATACCAAATAAGGGCTTATGCATTGAGATTACCAAACTTGACTCCTAAGTTCAGCCACATCTATGTGTTAAGGTGAATGCTAGATGCATTTGCATGAAGCTGTTGTTTCATGAATTTTGAAAGATTGCAATGGAAATTACTAACTCGTGTTACATTGTATATGTAGTGATTGGAAAACTTGGTTTAAGGTATTATTGACCAAACAAGCATACCATGTAACTCACTACGCTATTTTTTCTTTTGAGGTTATTATTAGCCATTAAATTTTCAAATGAACATTTTTCAATTTCAGAAAAAAAAGTTCCACAAAAAGAAAACAAATGATAAGAGTTCAAGCGAGGTAATTGGAATCCTTTTCTTTTCTTTTTTTTTATTCCATCGGAATAAGGAATCCTTTTCTTTACTTGTTGGGTCTGCAACCCCACAAATTCGACAAAAATTATGCTTCTTTTACATCTTATTCTTGTTCTTCTTCTTTGACGTCTATGTACCTTTCATATTTTCCTTTTTTCTTATTAATATTTTTCTATTTCTTTTCCTTTTCCTTTTTCTTTTTGGTCAAAAGTAAGGAATCTTTTTTTTTTTTTTTTTTCTAGGAGAAGACACAGACATATTCGCGACTAGCTTTTGCAACCAGGTTAGGAAGCATTTAGCTACACTCATGCGCTTGGATGGTCCACTAGTTGGGTATTTTTTTACCAGCAAGAGTATGGTGGAAGCCTTCAAGAAATTTCCAGGAACAGATTAAGAGTGTCGAATTAACAAGTTGAGAGACAGCGGACAACATCTATTAAATATGTAACTTCGTGCTTGAGCACTACTTATATTTTGGTAACTCCTTGTGGTCAAGAATGGCTTAAAAGAAAAGGTGCTTTTGGAGGTCCAATAAAGATGTCCCGCTAGACAGAAGCACCAATGCCACTTTCATTGCCTTGATTCCCAAGAATGGTGAAAGCATCTACTCACCTTTTACCCTGTTATCCCCACGGTGTCAAGTGTTCTTGAAATAAATAATAGAAAATTTACATAATATAGAAATACACAATTCTAGAATGATAATGTTGATCAAGGCTAGTATTTCACACTATTTTCTTAAGACAATTTCGCTCCACGATGGTACTTGGTCTACTGGACGTCTGTCTCTCAAGATACACTGATCGTCACTCACACAGAAATAACATTACAATCTGTGTGTCCATCGAACCTAAAATTATGTTGTACTCTCTTTACAACTCTCATGATGCATGGAAATATTCTAGGAAACCTATTCGATCAGTAGATCATCCGTTAATGAAAAGTAGGAAACTAATGATGTTTATAGACTCAAAGTGTTGATTCAGAAAAGACACGACCTAAATGATGTCTTCAATAGTCACAACCATTCAATTTAAATCCAATATTTAAATTTGAATGACTAAAAAAAATAAGAGAGTATTTGGACACAAACACTATCCAAATCGCATTCACAAACAACTACAAATTTTTCAATAATCCCCCACATGAATGAGATTGATGGAAGAAATGCAAATGAAAATACTGACACATAAAAAGAGAGTACTTTTGAAAAGATACCGCATTAGGATAGGTGGTTTCGGCTTTGAACCTTCCCTAACGAAATACTATCGAATTTTATTTGGCTAACCAGTAAACATGATGTCCTTAACTGTTTAACCATTTGAATAAATCAGGACAATAGTATTCACACAGTTCCTCTCCGGACACAATTTGATTCTCATGATTATGTTCATTTTAGCCCTAAACAATGACTGGTATTTTTATGAGTATTCTAAAGGACTTAGCCTTGTAATTTTCATAGAAGCAGTCCATTCACACTAATATAGGTGATTTCTTATTAAGAGTATCCTGCTACACTCTACTTGGATTTTCAAGATAAAAGAATCATTAAAACCATAGCTTATCCTAACATTTGCTACAGGTTATCACTATTTCATGATAAGAATGGATAGTAGAACAAGTTTCTTAGTGATTTTATTAAGTCACACACAATTCAATTGTCCAATTGAACTGAGATCTTGGGATCTCCAGTCAGCTAGGTTGGGTTGCCATTATGATAAATTTTAAGTCAAAGCATTTAAGCCCATTCCCCTCGATGAAGAATGTACTTAACCTCTTGCTAGGCCTTTATTAGGAGAATCCGCAATATTATCCTTTGACTTGATATAATCAATGGATATTATTCCATTCATAAGAAATTGTTTTACAGTATTGTGTCTATGACATATATGTTGTGATTTGCCATTATAGATATGATTATGTGCCATTCCTATTGCTCATTGACAATCACAATGTACGCAAATGGCTGACACATGTTTTGGCCACAAATGAATATCCTCTAACAAATTACGAAGCCACTCAACTTCTCTTGCTTTATCTAAAGCAATGAATTCAAATTCCATAATAGATTTAGGT
Organism: Euryodendron excelsum; assembly: GCA_033060915.1. NCBI lineage: Eukaryota > Viridiplantae > Streptophyta > Magnoliopsida > Ericales > Pentaphylacaceae > Euryodendron > Euryodendron excelsum. Next base: position 3,452,039 of record CM065398.1, read on the forward strand.
ATAGATGTTTGTTTAGAGGATTTTCAAGAAATAGCTCACCTCCAAGGGTAAAAACATACCCACTTATGGATTTGAAGTCTTTAGTGTCAGATATCTAATTAGCATCACTGTACCCTACAAATACAATTAGATATCTCTTAAAGCGCAATCTATAGTTCAAGGTGTATCTCAAATATTTGAGTACCCTAATTATAGCCTTTTAATGGTCCGACCTTGGGTTACTCGTATATCTACTCAATTTACTAATTGAGTATGCAATATCTGGACGAGTGCAATTCATGTTGTATATTAAACTGCCTATTCTCTGTGAATATTTCAATTGAGATACACAGTTATCGTTATTCTTAGTGAGATGAAGATTCACATCTACAGCTATTCTCGCTAGATTGTTGTCACTCTTGTTAAATTTATCGAGTACCTTCTCTATATAATGTGACTGTGAGAAAGCACACTCATCAGATATTTTGTTAATTTTGGTACTAAGTATAACATTTGCAACACCAAGATCTTTCATCTCAAACTTACTATTCAATATTTTTTTAGTAGCTTTAATTATATCATTGCTACAAGTTATAATCATATAATCTACATAGAGACAAACAATAACATATCCGTTTGTAGTGTCTCTCACATAGACACATTTGTCACATTCATTTGTCATGAATCCATTTGACATTATGGCACTGTCACTTCTCATGTCATTGTTTTGGTACTTGTTTAGTCCATACTAAAACTTAACAAGTCTGCATATCTTTTTCTCTTATTTAGGAACTATAAACCCTTCCGGTTGGTCCATAGAAAATTTCTCATTTAAATCACCATTAACATGCAAATGAATATTGTTTTTGTCAAAGGTGAATACATATCAAAGTAATCTACTCATTTGGTTTACCTATAGCTTTTGACTACAAGAGTAGCTTTATTTTTATCAATTGATCCATCAACTTTCGTCTTCCTATTGAAGATCCACTTATAACCTAAAGGTTTATTACCAGGTGGAAGATCCATTAGTTCCTAAGTGTGATTTTGCAAGTTGGATTTAGCTTCACTATCAATAGCCTCTTTTCATAAAAAGGCCTTTCGAAGAGAACATAGCTTCTTTAAAACCCCAAGGCTCATTTTCTAACCAAAAAAAAAGTTAGAAAATCAGGACCAAAGGACTTTAAAGTCCTTAACCTTTTACTACATCTAGGTTCAACCTTATTTTCTTTATCCACAAACTCGTGGTCTTGGTTCATTGTAGAATTATGAGTTCTTTTAAGAGAACTAGATTCTTGTGCAGGTTTATAAGGAAATTGATTCTCAAAGAATGATGCAATCCTAGACTCTATAATGGTGTTACCATGTATATCCAAAATTTCATATTTGTGAACAAGTAACCTACGTGCATTATTATTTTTAGCATAGTTTATGAATATATAATTAACGGTTTTAGGTCTTATTTTAACCCTTTTAGGGATAGAAACTACCACACTAGCCAAACACCCCACACTTTTAAGAATTTATAAAATGGTTCTCTCGACCTTTCCATAATTCATAAGGTGTTTTATTAAATTTATTGTGGGGTATCTTATTGAGAATATAGTTTGAAGAAAGTAATGCTTCCCTCCTTAAATTCTGGAGTAATGCAAAACTTATTAACAAAACATTCATCATCTCCTTAAGAGTTCAATTTTTTACGTTTAGCAACTCTATTTTGCTGTGGTGAATAATGTGCTATAGTGTGGTGAAAAATCCCATGTCCAGAACATAGCTAAGAAAATGACGCTTCATATTTACCACCTTTGTTACTTCTCAACACTTTAATCTTCTTGCTAAATTAGTTCTTAACCTCATTTTTTAAATGTATAAACATTTCTAATACTTTATCTTTACTTCTCAACAAATATACATAACTATATCGAGTGCAATCATTAATGAAAATAACAAAATACTTTGTACCTTCTCTAGTTTGAACATATTTCAAAACTCACACTTAGTTCTAAAAGTTCATAGCTAGTTTCAATTGAATGAAATGGAGTTCCAATCAATTTCAATTCTACACATATCTCACATTTATGATTGGCATCAATCTCAAATTTAGACAACAATCTCAAGTTAAACAATCTATGCAAAGTATCATACTTAACTTGTTCTAATTTGTCATGCAATAAATTTAAAAATTCAACCATATAAGCAGAAGATATGTACTTATTAATAGTAGAAACAAAATTATTCTAGGATAAATAAATACAAGTAAAGAAATCGAATAGATTAAAACATAGTATAACATATTAGGAAAATGCTACATAAACAATTATGCAATCATACAAGTTTTCTAAATTTATCATTAAATCTCATAAGAAAATTTTAAAGATCACAACAAGTGTACCATCATATCTCATAACTCCAGGAAAAAACTTAAAAAGCTATGTACGAAGAAAATTTAACGCTCAATTTCAAGCACACTAGCTTAACCTTTGCACAAAATAAAATCTATAATGGCTGCACACTTTTTGACACATCATTAGGAGAGAATAAGATTTGTGCAGAAAATGTTTTTAAATTATATTTCAGACCACAGATATTTATAGAATAATGTTAACACCCATAACACTAGTAAATCACACTATACTTTCCAAAACTTCATGAAATTTTATTGTGCTCACCAACACTTTATGAAATTACACTTTAACCCTATAACTTCATGTAATTACAATTTCTTCCCAAAACTATTTAAAATTACAATTTATAACCATATCTTTCATAATTCTACAAAAATCCCCACTCTAAAAAGTGATGTTGGTTCAAGTAATGGTACGTTCGTTGTCAGTTATTGTCGGTCCTGTTAACCAAAGACTTAGACAATTTGGGAAAAAAATTTGTTCTCCCATAACTTTTGATCTGTTAATTCAAATAACACAAATGATATACCATTTGAAAAGCAATCTAAAACTAATTACACTGATATAAGTTTCATGCAATGAAACTAAATGTAAAATCAACAAAGTTTTGGATTTCGAAACTAAAAATATACTTTTCTCTCAAATAGTAAACAATTTGTTAACGGAACTTTAAGGACACATTCGTGTATGTGTGATCAACAACATACTAAAATTTCATAACATATGGTATTTTCTTGGCCAAGATGCCCTTAACAGACATAAGATGCTATTAATGCAAAACAATATATATCATGCACATCTAAAAATAATCATGCTCCTTGAACAATGGAGCCAGTATTCAAATTATGAATCCAAGTACAATTTACTAGGAAAATCAAAACTCAAAATTTTAAATGTTGAAAACATCATCCAAAGTACCATGTTGGCCAAATGGTTTGGGTTACAAAAAGTCACTGGTCAACTTTGACTTGCAATGTTTGGTTGGAAACCAAAAGTATAAAATACGCACTATGTCAATTATAGAAACTCAATCAAATACAGTAAAGAAAATATAAAATTTGTCTTACGATTGTTATCTCCACTATGTCAAGTGTTCCTGAATAAAGAATAGAAAACTTACAGAATGTAGAAATACACAATTGTAGAATGATGATGCAGATCAAGACTAGTGTTTCACACTATACTTAAGAAAAATTCACCCCCACAATAGTGCTATGGTTGACTGGACGTCTGTCTCATAGGATACAATGATCGTCACTCACAAAGAAGCAGCACTACAACCGGTGTGTCTATCAAACCTAAAATTGTGTTGTACTCTCTTTGCAACAACTCTCGTGATGTTTGAAAGTATTCTAGGAAAAACCTATTTGATCAGTAAATCCTCTAATAATGAAAAGTAGGAAACTAATGATATTTATAGACTTAAGGTGCATATTCAAAAAAGACACGACCTAAATAGTGTCTTGAATAGTCACAACCATTCAATTTAAATTCAAGATTTAAATTTGAATAACTAGAAGAAATAAGAGAGCATTTGAACACAAACATTATCCAAATCTCATTCACAAACAACCACAAAATTTTCAACATTACCAAAATACCTAGTAGCAATTACAATGCAAGCTCTTGGAAGGGAATGAAGTAAAGCAAGCAGGAGATGCCTTACCGTCTTGGTCCATGAGTCCAAATTTATTTTCATAAATGATTTTAAAATTTTCGTGTGTTTTCCATTCTGAACCAATTTTTGATCAAGTAATGCTTTGGATTCTCTCTCCTTTTGAACTATTTTCTTGTAGTTATAATAACACATTTTTCATAATCAAAAAAGATTAAGTATCCTTTTCTTCTTGCTTGAGCAAATGGTCAAAAAGGGTATTTAGGTTTTACATCATTCACATCAAGGTACATTTCAAAAAGTGGAAGTTTGAATTTTTTTTTTTTATGTTATTAGTCAGCTAACTAATTAGCACCCCGCTGCATCATCAACCTGTTATGAAACAACCTACATCAACAATTTAATTCTGTAATGTTTTCATTTGTCGTCATAAGCATTAGTTATCCTTTATTTCCTTGGATTCTCATTGACTATAAAACGGTCTAGATAAATTCAAAAAATTGACCTAAGGTCTCACACACAAATCCAAAACAATCTACTCCATCAGTTAACATATTAGGTACAAAAACGACACTACAGGAAAATTGACTATGGCAGCGGTTAGAAGGTAATGTTAAAGAAAATGTTGCTATGTGTCAACAATCAACAACGTTTTCTAAAACACCATATTACCCAGAGTGCTACGACATCATTTTTAGAGCCGGTGATCGGTAGGATTATATGGGGAAAAAAGTGAGATACTTTAACATGCCTCAAGAAATAATGAAATATGAATTGAGCAGCATGCCTTAACATGGATCTGTTTTCATTAACAATGAAGAAAAAAAAAGTCAAATATGGTTGTCTATGCTTTTGGAGAAAGAAAATACACAAACCCACACAACAGGTATGTAATGTAGTTTTTATTACTCATTTGACATCCAAACAATTATATCCTATTCGAACATTGGTATCAATACTTCTTAGGTACATAAGATTTCTCTTAAGGAAGTATTTTAATAAGCTAACAAACTAGTAAATATATAATGCCTGCATGTTGTCTAATCATCCAAAAAACTGTTAATGAAAAACTTAGCCTTGTCTATAGCTTTGCTAAAGAACAAGTATTAATGCAATCCTATGATAGGTATGACTATGACTACGTGCAATCACAACGTATATTAATGATAAGTAAAGAGAAAAATCAATACAATATTTTTGCTGTGAAAACCCAAACCGAGAAAAAACCCTGTGTCCACTTCGCTAGACAAAGATCATGTACTAAACCCAATGTCAAACTGTTACAAGATCACTTAATCCCAATTCCCAATCGACTCTACAATTACTTGGTTGCGTTGAACTTGCTTGACTCCTCGATACACAGTTATTGTGTTTGATTACTGTACAGATCCCCTTAGTACGAATTTCGCTTCTCGAACTCCTTCAACACTTTAACTCTCTTCAATGGTGATGAAGCTTGTTTGTTGCCACGAACCAATTGTGAGCATCAAGGATATTTAAAAAACTCCTCCAATATATTCTTTTAGTGGCAGCTCACTTACGAAACTTCAGAAGGCGTGCCACTTAAATAGGTAGGTCAAAAGATGCATGGGGTGCTTTCTAAAGTAGAAAATGTTGCACGACTTATGGCCTCAAGGTCCAGTGAAGTCCAGCGAGATTAATTCTTCTAGACAGGGACCTTCATTGTATCTTTCAACAAAAGGTCGTGAAGTCCAGTGAGAGCCAGCGAAGAATTCCTTATCAAACACCAAGCATTCCAAACTCTTATACCTGCACAATATCGACTTAATAAAGAACATATCAAGTGCAAAAGAACAAGAATTCTTTGTTAAAACAAGCTCAAACTCTAAATGTCCCCCCCTTTTTTGAACAAATTGTCAAAGCCAGTAGTATAAGCAAGAGAGACAACAAATAACCACAATCAAGTCTAGTAGAAAAAAAAACAGTAACATAGTACAATAGACAACAATTCCCTTTCACTAGCCATTCAAGCACAAATAGTAAGAATAAAGCTAGAAGGGAACCAAAAGAAAACACAAGGACTCATGAACAACCTCAACGAATCACAACTAGTGAATAAAATTAGTTATATAGGTGTTGACAGGGTCGAAGAAATCCGCTTGAGCACACTTCATGGAGGTTAATGTCTCAAGGATGGCAGTCAAATCAATCTCATGGCCCTCCATTACATTATCAACTCATTAAGCAAGATTTGCCAAACGAGCAAGACTTAGATTAGACACTAGAGATGGAGTAGAAGACCCAAGTACATCACCAAAAGGGGCAGGAGAGGCACAAGCAAGAATATGAGGATCCTATGGGATGGGAGGAGCACAAGGTCTCCCAACAATCTAAGCATTACTCATCTTCAAGGTGAGATTGGAGATGGGCTTCTTAGGGAATAGGCGAGTCTCACAATCGGTGGGAACTCTATAACGAGTCACAAAAGCACAGATCATAAGACCAAATGGCAGAAAAGCCCAAGTAAAAGCATCCCCATGAGCCATGTAAGCACTCTATTTTTGCCTGCTCGGTAATCTCCAATCTGTTCGGACTCATATTCAAATCAATATAGATATATTTAAGTTTAAACCAGCTTTCTAGACCCAATTTAATCAATCAATTGCTTTGTGGGCCCACCGGGCCCAAATAAAGGCAAAATGACCAAAATGCCCTTGTGGCGTTGTCTGATCCAATTCCATTGGGCACGTCTTCCCGAAGACGGTAGGTCCCTGTTTCAAATCTCAATTCCAAGTTCAAAATTCAACTTCGAGTCCAATTCCAACTCAAATCAAATCCGACATGCCTTTTGAGAAAGTTGATCCCTCAAGTAGTAAGTCCATCCAGTTTGGCATGTTTTTCGAGAAAACTCTTCGGAACGATAAAACCCTTCAAACCCAGGGATCAGGATGAGACATCAAGTCCCCGAGATGGTAGAACGGTCCACCTTTGGCGCCTGCTAGCCCTCCAATGAAGAAATGTCTGTTATTTAGCACGCCTTTCGAGAAAGTTGATTCCTCAGACGATAAGTCTACTTAGCAGCTTCCCGAGATCAGACAGTCTTCGAAATGAACGCGAACCGTCAGAGTGGCAGAAACACTTGTAAACATTGCAATTATCAAAGTGGTGAAAACACTCGTAAACAGGTCGACATTGGGAATTGCCAACAAACCCCATGTTACAGGACCAAACTCACCTCTTGGCCGTGAATGTTTACTAAAGGACAAGATACCTTTGGAACCCACTCGTCACAGACCGTCAGGTTAACAGAAACACTCAAAACCCAAGTCAACACTAATGCATGCTAGCCCACTCTGGTGAAAAATTACCAAACTACCCCTTGGGCCATTTCCGGCACGCTTCTCAAGTGGCAAGTCTATCCTTCCAAGATCATCCCAAAGATGATTCAGCATGTATAAGTGCCTTCCAGCCGGTTTTGGACTAATTCCAGGACCATTCGGTCAAAATAACCATTTTGCCCCTAGGCATCCGAGTGCCTTCGAGAACCACACCAGCTCTAGGTATCAAACCAATAACCACCCGAGAATGCTTCTTAGAGTACTCCTAACCTTTCACTACCTTTCTAGATCATTCCGAGTCAATTCTGGCAAACCCTATGCAAAATGACCGTTTTGCCCCTAGTAAGTCGGTCATCTTTTCCAACCACACCGACTCTAAGTATCAAACCAACACTCCCTTAGAACACTCTAGTAAGTGTTTCCGACCTTCAAGTCCGCTCATGAGTCATTTCGATGGTTTTTCGGTCTAGTTGACCGTTTTGTCCCTAATAGCTCAGTCGGCAATTCCGACCTTGTTTCTCAAGTCCATTACCGCTAGGACACTATTTTAGGGGTTTCCATCCATTTATGACCTTCTAGACCATTCCCAACATTCCGGAACATTCTCAAACCTTTCAGAGTCACTCCCAATCGAGTTAAGCCAAAAATTACATGGTAGTCACTAAGACAAGTGCCCAAATCTTCAGCGGTGCATATCAAGGGTCAAAGATACGTTTCTTACCACCCTAAAATATTTCCTAAGTGGCTGGCACCAAGCCAAAAAATGGCCTTCCTAGTGGCGCTAATAGGATTTTAAGCCTGGCCACTACAATAGGCACCGGGTCAATTTTTTGTCTATAAATACAAAGCCTCCACCATGCGAGAAAAGGATCAGCAATCTAACTTCAGAAACTCTATCTCTCGATATACAGCCCCCGAACTCTCTCAAAACCCTAGTTTTCTTAGGCTTGCTCAAACCCTAGCCCCCATACACTTTAACCCTAGTATACATACACTCCATACACGCCTATACGAGCCTCCAAGCTGATCATTGAAGACTCAAGGTGCTGCAATCTCAAAGTTCTCGAAGATCAAAGTGAAGTAAAGCAAGCAAATTAAAGAAGACACTAGGTGGGTTTTCTATTTATATTTATGCAATTCCCCCCTTCTCTCTTCTCTCTCCTAACCCACTTGGGTTTTCTTCTATTTTAATCCCCTATCTTCTTCTTCCCCCCCCCCCTTTCTTGCATACTTGAAACAAGGGAATCTCCGGTTCATATGTAGGAAGGATGGTTGAAAGTCATCATGTCAGGGGCTTTCTTTTAATCCAACCTTAGACCATGTGGATTCGGGCCCATTGATTATGTGGTGAAGCCTAAACCTTGTATATTCACAACCCTACTTGCATTGTGCATATCATACTCATATATCTCTTCAAAATTGTTTTCTAAACTTGTTTTCAAAACTTGCATCAAAATATTTTACAAAATTTGCATTAAAAATCTCCTCTTTCAAACTTATTTTCAAAATCACAATCTTGAGATGATTCTAGTCACTCCATTGTTAGGGTTGTTTTATGAAAGTGTAACATAAGTTATGTGTGTAAACCCTAAAATCGATTTTGTCAAAATCAAAAAGTGTTATATTTAATGAGACTACTATGGTCCATATTTTTAAATCTTTATTGTTTTCAAAACCACAATCTTAGAATGGCTCTAATCTTCCTATTATTAGAGTCATTTTAGAAAAGGGAGATTTTTAGAGACTTGTAAAAGTTCATATTCCATTCCCTTTCTAAATTGCTTTTTCAAATCTCTTTCCAAACTTCTTTCCAACCTACTTCCTAAAATGCTTTAAAAAATCTCCTTCTAAAAACTTTCTTTCCAAAAGTTCCACTTTCTAAAACTTCTTTTTAAAACTCCTCTTCCAAAATTCCCTTCAAAAATTCATTTTCTAAAAACTCGTTTCCAAAAAAACTCTCTTCAAAATTCTACTTTCTAAAAACACTCTTCAAGTTTCCTTTCTAGAAACTCCCTTCAAAAGATTTACTTTACAAAAACTTTTTGCCTTGGAGTCCAAGCCAAGCCTTAGAGCCAATGATTAGGAAATCCTAATTTCCACTTCCATTTTTTATATCAAATCTTAGGTTTCCAAATTCTACTTTCTCCATCAAACTCTTAGGTTTACTAAACCTCTTTTTCATGACAAATCATAGCTTTCCAAATCTAAGATCTCTAAAAGTCCACCTTTCCAAATTCATGTCAAATCTAATCTTCCAACTTAGTAAACCAAATCTATTCTCTTGATTTAGGAAACCAAATCCAATCCTCTAATTTTAAAAACCAAATCAAATCATCTCTTTTTGGAAATAGAAATCAAATCTTTCTTAATTCAATCATTTCCTAATTCTAAACTTTTCTAATGCCAAACATTTCCATATTTTAACTTTCTAAATTTCAAACTTTCAAATCTTTCTAAATTTAAACCTTTCCTAATTTCTAAACTTTCTAAATCTTTCTTAAACCAAACTTTCCGAATTCCAAATCTTTCTTATATTGAAATCTTTCCAAAACCAAAACTTTCCTAATTTCAAAGCTTTCTAAATTTAAAACTTTCCTAAGTTGAAGCTCTCTAAATTCAAAACTTTCCTAAGTTGAAACTTTCTAAATTCAAAACTTTACTACGTTGAAACTTTCCTAATTTGGCACTTTCTTAAAATGGAACTTTCCTAAGTTCAAACCTTCCAAATTCTAAAGCTTTCCAAAGTTCCATATTTCCTAAACCATAACTTTCCAAATTATTCCAAGTCAAGTTTTTCAAATCAAATTAAATCTCTTTTCAAATCTTTCTTAAATCTCTTTTCAAACATATTTTCAAAATCAAATAAAATTCTTGCACTTGCATGTCATGTGTCATGCCAAACTTCTTTCTAAAAATTCTTTTCTAAAGTGGATAGTTTTGGACATTTATTAATCAAAGATTCCAAATGAGTGAGCCAAGGGTAAATAGGCATGTAGGTACCACAAGGGCAGGGTAGGGTGATGGCTTAGTGCGTCTTCCCTACAGGTAACCAACCTCCGAACCTAAATCACTGTTTTCAAAGACCAAATGGAGTTATTTTCAAAAAATGGGTTTAAATATTTTCAAAGATTGCCAAATAACCTATTTTCTAAAAAAAACCCTCTCTTGAGGAAGTTTTCAAAATCTTTTCAAAAATCGTAAGTGTAATCTTTGAATTGTGCTTAATTTTAGGTGACCTAACTCACCTTAATCAAGTTAGGTGGCGACTCCAAATCTTTTCATAAAGCTCCTAATCAAATCAAATTTTTAAATCAAACCTAGTTGCACTCGTTCTTCTAGGAGGACGAGTTTTAACGAGAGAGTACTATATTTTTTTCCACTTATGCGTATTGTCCTTGAGTGTGAAAATCGGGGCGCGACAATCCACAACAATAATATCAAACATGAGCTGAGGAAGGTCAATGGACAGCCCAGCAGCAATGGCATGCATGAGATAGGTGTAGGCCTTTGGAACCTCAGATAAGTGTGACGTAGAGAGAATAGAATCACAAAGAACTTGATTTAGAATCTAGTGAATCGGCTTCAAAAGGTTCTAAATCATGTCCTCGATAGGAAGCTGGGCAAGGCTGCCCAGCTTTTTCAGATTCTCAATCACATCATGTGTGATTAAGAAGCTGGGCATGGCTGTCCAAGGACATTGCAAGAGACACGTCCTTAATAGGAAACTGGACAACTGAAGGACAAACCTAATGATGAAACCTACAAATATCCTCAATCGAGAACTCTAAGTAGGTGCCCTGTGTAAGCACCCCATTTTTGACCGCTCGGCAGTCTACACTCCATCTAGACTTGTTTTCAAGTCATTGTGGACATATTCTAATCGAAATTAATCCTCTAGGTCCAAATTCAGTCTTTTCATCGCTTCGCGGGCCCGTTAGGCCCAAATAGAGGCAAAATGACCAAAATGCCCTTAGGGGCATTGTCCTTTCTTATTCCAATTCCAATCCCTCTCTCGAGACAGTTTATTCCTCGAGACGGTCCGAGTAGCAAAACTACTCACAAAACCGTCAGAGTGGCGGAAACACTCACAAAACCGTCAAAGTGGCGGAAACACTCACACCGTCAGAGTGGCGGAAACATTCACAAAGCCGTTAGAGTGACGGAAACACTCAAAACCCAGGCACGTCTCTTCGGAGTGAGTAAGACCCCTTTCCAATCCCTCTCTCGAGACAGTTTATTCCTCGAGACGGTTCCAATCCAGGCACGTCTCTTCGGAGACGGTAAGACCCCTTTCCAATCCCTCTCTCGAGACAGTTTATTCCTCTAGACGGTCCGAGTAGCAAAACTACTCACACAACCGTTAGAGTAGCGGAAATACTCACAGAGCCGTCCGAGTAGCGGAAATACTCAACCGTTAGAGTAGCGGAAATACTCACAGAACCGTTAGAGTAGCGGAAATACTCACAAAGCCGTTAGAGTAGCGGAAATACTCACAAATCATCAACCTCGTCCGAGTAGCGGAAATACTCTCAAATCGTCAACCCCGCCCGAGTAGCGGAAATACTCAACCCCGTCCGAGTAGCGGAAATACTCAACCGGCGGAAACACTCAAAACCTAGGTCGATACCCATGTTTGTTAGCTCACTTTGGTGAAAAATGACTAGACTACCCTTAGGACCTTTTTCGAGACTTTTCGGTCAAGATGACCATTTTGCCCCTAGGCATCCGAACGCCCCGGGAACCACACCAGCTCTGGGTATCAAACCGGTAATGTCCCGAGAATACTTTTTATAGTGTTCTCAACCTCCCTTTACCTTTCCGGACCATTCCGAGTTAGTTCCGGCCAACCCAGTGCAAAATGACCGTTTTGCCCCTAGTGGGCCGGTCTCCATTTCCGACCACGCCGGCCCTGGGAATCAAACCGGAAACCTCTGGGAACATTCTAAATAATGTTTCCAGATCCCAAGTCTTTTTCCGGGACAATCCGGGTTCGCCCCGGCAGTTTCCTAGTTCGATTGACCGTTTTGCCCCAAAAGACCCGGTCAACCTTTCCGACTCACCTTATCTTCATTTTTCAAGTCAAATACCTCCAGGACACTATTTTGAGTGTTCCTGCTCCTTTCCGGCCTTCCGGGTCATTCCCGACTCCTTCAAATCATTCCCGGACTTTCCGGAGTCACTCCTAGTGAAGCCAGGCTAAAGTTTACATGGTAGTCACTAGTACAGGCGCCCAAATCTAGTCAAAGATACATTGCTTGCCGACCTTAATTGTTTCCTAAATGGCTGGCGCCGTTAGTAGTGGCGCCAAGCCAAAAAATAGCCTGGCGCCACTACTAGTGGCGCCAGTGTATAATTTGGCCTAGCGCCACTGCAACAGGCGCCAGGTTCGTCTTCCCTCTATAAATACAGAGTCTCGTTCAACGTGAAAAGGGTCTGCAAACTTAACCTAAAAATCCTATTTTTCGATACACAGAGCTCGAGCACCTCCAAAACCCTAGCCTCCCTAGGTTTTCCCAAACCCTAACCACTATACACAAACCCTAGCCTCCTATACACTCATACACTCCCTCATACACTCATACACTAGCCTCCAACCATTCTTTGAAGACTTTAAGAGCTGCCATCTAAAGCTTGAAGACAATCTTTGAAGGTTGAGGAAGAAGATCAAGTCGAAGACCGAAGACCGAAGACTGCACAGCGCGCAAAACAAATAAGAAACCAGGTAGGCTCCCTATTTAAATTTCCGCACTTCCCCCCTCTCTCTTCTCTCTCCAACCCACTTGGGTTTTCTCTATTTTAATCCCCCATCTCTTTCCCGCCCTTTCTTTGCATGCTTGAAACAAGGGGATTCTCGGTCCATGTGTAGAATTGGACTATGGGAGAGTCACCATGTCGGGGGCTTTCTTCTAGTCTAACCAAAGACCACATGGGTCCGGCTCCCTTGATTATGTGGTGAAACTTTAGCCTTGTATGTTCACGACCCCAAATTACATCGTGCATATCATAATCTTGCATCTTCCAAAAACCGTTTTCAAAAGTTGTTTTTCAAAAACGTTTTCAAACTCGTTTTCAAAATTGCATCAAAATCTCTTTTTCAAAAACTTGTTTTCAAAACCACAATTCTAGGGTGATTCTAGCCTTTCCATGGCTAGGGTTGCTTTAGGAAAGTGTTATATTAAAAACGGTCTTTTGGTCTATATTTTCAAACCTTGTTTTCAAAACCACTTTCTTAAAGTGGTTCTAGCCCTCTTATGGCTAGAATCGCTTTAGGAAAGTGAGATGTTTTTTATACTTTCCAAAAACTCTCTCTTCAAAAATCTCTTCCTAAAAATCTCTTTTTCAACATACTTTCCTAAAACTCTCCTCTCCAAAATTGTTTTCAAAAACTCCCTTCCAAAATCTATTTTTCAAAATTCCCTTTTTCAACTCCTTTCCAAAACTCCTTCTCTTTAAAATCTCTTTCTAAAAATGCTCCCTAGGTTCACCTTCCTAAAAACTCTTTCCAAAAATCTTTCTAAAAACTCTCTTCCCAAAATTTTTCTTCTAGAAACTCTCCTCTAGGATCTTCTTTCCAAAAAACACGTTTCTAAAAATACACTTTCCGAAACTCCCTTTTTCCTAAAATCTTTTTCCAAAAACTCCCTCTCTAAATTCACTTTCCAAAAACTCCTCCCTAGGATTCCCTTCTAGAAAACCTTCGTTTCCAAAAATGCACTTTCCAAAAACTCTTTCCTTAGAAGCCCAAGTCAAGCCGTAGAACTCGCAATTAGGAAACCCTAATTTTCTTTCCAAAAACATGATTTTCAAACTTTGCCCCAAACCTAGGTTTCCAAAACCTCTAGTTTTCACATCCGAACTATACATGTTTCCAAAACCTCTTTTCTACGTCAAAACGACGATTTTCCAAATCTAGGGTTTCTAGAATCTCCCTTCCCAAATCTTTTCCAAATCCTATCTTCCCTTTAGGAAACCAAATCCAATCTCCCCGTTTAGGAAACTAGATCCTATCCTCCGTTTTTAGAAACAAAATCAAACCCTTGTTTTTAAACCAAATCCAATCCCTTCCTAATACAAACCTTTCTTAATTCAATTCCTTCCTAAACCATAAGTTTCCTAAATTTAAACTTTAAATCTTTCCTTAAGTTTCAAAATTCATATCCTTCCCAAACTTCCGTTTTCCTAAATCTTGAGTCTTCAAAACTTGAACATAAAAATCTTTCCTAAGCTTTAAAAGTCCACTTTCAAATCTTTCCTAATTCAACCCTTTCCTAATTCTACCCCTTTTCAAAATCTTTTTCAAATTCAAGCTTTCAAATCTTTCTTAAACTCAAACCTTTCCTAATCTCAAGATTTTCTAAAACTCTAACACTTTTTAAATCTTAAACTTTCTAAATTTCAAATCTTTCCAAATTCAAAACTTTCTAAATTTGAAACCTTTTTAAGTTAAATCTTTCTAAACCTAAAAACCTTCTAAATTCTAAACTCTCTTAAACTTCAAATCTTTTCAAATCTAAGGCTTTTCTAAACTCAAAACTTTCTTAATTCAAACATTTCCTAAACTAAAAGCTTTCCTTTTTCAAACCTTTCTTAAAACGGAACTTTCTTATTTTCAAAACTTCCTTGTTTTCAAAACTTTCCAAATTCAAAATTTCCCTTTTTCAAAACATTTCTAAATTCAAAACTTTCCGATTTTCAAAACTTTCTTAAATTCAAAACTTTCCTAAACCTAAAACTTTCCTAAATTCAAAACTTTCCTAATTCGAAAACTTTCCAAAAATAAAACTTTCCTAATTCGAAACTTTCCTAAATCGGACCTTTCTTAATTTGAGCATCTCCTAAAATCCAATCTTTCCAAATCTTCCAAGCCAAGTCAAATCTTTCCTAAGTCATCTTTCCTAAGTCTAGGTTTTCTTAAACCTTCTTATTCCAAAACAAGCCCAAATCTATCTTTTCAAATCAAAGTCTTCAATTTCCAATTTCCAATCTCCTCTTCTAATTTCAAATCAAATTCAATGTCCAATTCAAGTTCCTTCTTCAATCCACTCTTCTATTTTCAATCGGACTCTAGTCCGAACTACGACTGACCTGATTCCCCCAAAGGAATACGTAGGCAACCTTCATAGGTGCGGTCACAATACTTTTCAAACTTTCAATTCCACCCTCATGGGTGTGGTTTCCAAAATCTTTCCAAATTTCAAATTCCAATCAATTTTCAAATTTGAATTTCAAAATTTCTATTTTCAAATTCCTATTTCCAAGTTTTCAAAGTTTCCAATTTCAATTCCATCTTTTCAAATCTATTTTCAAATCAAATCAATTTCTTTTCAAATCAATTTCTATTTTCCAATTCTTTCATCTTGCACTTGCATATCATGCATCATGCTAAATTAGTTTTCAAACATTGTTTTTCAAAGTGAATGGGGTTGAACTACAGTTAATTAAAGACTCTCATAGGTGAATCTAGGGTAGATTGATATGTAGGTACCGAAAGGGCGGGGTAGGGTGATAGCTTAGTGCATCTTCCCTACACGTAACCAACCTCCGAACCTAGGATCACTGTTTTCAAAGACCAAAAAGGAGTTATTTTTCTAAAAGGGGCTAAATGTTTTCCAAAGGTTGCCAAACAACCTGTTTTCCCAAAAACCCTCTCTTGAGGAGATATTTTCAAATCGTCCTCCAAAAACCCTAAGTGTAGTTTTCGGATTATGCTTAGTTTTTAGGTGACCTGACTCACCTTAATTAAGTTAGGTGGCGACTCCGAACCTTTTTCAAAAGCCCTTTATTCAAACCAATTTTCAATTCAAACCTAGTCGCACTCATTCTTTTAGGAGGGTGAGTTCTAACGAGAGAGTACAGCATTTTTCCCGCTTGGGTGAGTATTCCTCGAGTGCGAAAAATCTGGGCGTGACACCCCACACATAGTACTTAAAAGTCCTAGTGGACTTGCTCACATCGACGTTTACATAAAATTCCCAAACCAAGGTTGGGCGACCCAAAGACAAGGACAAACCTAATGATGAATGTCCCTGACTAGTGTGCAAGAGTAACCCCCTGTTCAACGAAGACGGGCCTATGGCAAAACGCGGAATCATACCAAGTTTTTGCCTCAAAATCAGGCCAAAATTTGGGCAAAGAAGCCGGAGAGGTGGAAGCACCCCGAGAATGCTTAAAAGGAAGGGCCATGATGAACAAACCACAAGGCAGATCACACTCCCTAGCACCACAACCCAAACAACCCTGAAAACCCTAAAAATCCAACGTAGAGTACAAAACCTAGGGGAAATCAAAGAGAAATAGGAAGAGAAAGGAGAGAAAAATACCCAGATTGAGAAGGGAGGATCCAAATCCAGAGACAAACCCACAAAACAATGAAAAACGAAGCCCCAGGAAGTCGCCAAAGGTCGCTACAGCGAGAGGAAAGTAAAGGAGAGAGAAAGAACTTCATAGGTTTTAAAAGGCTACCTAGATGTTGATTTCGTGGCCACAAGATGAAGCAAGATCCAGCGAAGCGCATCGCTGGACATCGTAACCACTCGATCCAGCGGAACGTATAAAAACCCTTAAGACAACAAAAATAACTTGGAATTTATCAAAACAAGGATTCTTAGGATCAAAAGGCATGTCAACATGGCACAAAACATAACACATGAATCACATGATGACTATAGGGCAAAAAAATCAACCTCAAATATGCTTAAAACAACATAAGAATGAGAACAAATGGTCATAAGGTGATCAAAAGCATATCCATGACAATATAGAAGAATGCATGACCTCCATTGAGATCAATGAGAATATGGATCTTAGTCGGGATCTTGAATGGCACATCATGAAGAAACACATAAAGAAGCTCACATCCTAAAAGCCAAACCCTTTGTATGAGAAACTTTTATATGCAAGAAACACCCCCCCCCCCCCACCTTCCAAACTTTGCAATGAGAATCCAGCCCTACCCCTCCAAGTATGGTGATAACGAAGTACAAAGGGATTGTGGCTTTCACACACATGAGTAAGTAGCCTTCTCCTCTTGTCATATAATAATAGTAGCTACACTCACTCACTAATAGCCCTTTCCATCAAAAGTATATGATTAACATGAATAGGAAATATGAAGTCAGCATCAACGAAACATGAATCACACATATGATAATATTCACCAAAACTATTGGCTCATTAGAAAGTAAGAAAGGAAACACATGAGATCCAATCTTATATATGTTTTTACATCAATCAACCCATGAGAAATCCTTTAAGCTAATGATTGAGCACAATTAATCCAAAACAAAATCTTTTTTGTTTTTTGTTTTTAAAGGAAACAAAACAAAACAATATAGCATTAGAAAACTCTCTCCAAACTCCTTTCCAACAATCTCTTTCCAAAAATGTCTTTCCTACAAGTTCTCTTCCAAAAATGTTTTCTTCAAAGTTCACTCTCCAAAGACACTCCTTACGTTTCCTTTCTAAACCACTCTTTCCAATAATCTCTTTCTAAAAACTCATATCTAGGACTTCTTTTCCAAAAACTCTCTCTTTTCAAAATTTACTTTCTAGAAACTCCTCTCTAGGATTTCCTTCCAAAAATCCCTCTTTCCAAAAAACTCACTTTCTAAAAACTCTTTCCTTAGAGTCCAAGTTAAATCCTAGAACCCACGTTTAGGAAACCCTAATTTTTCTTCTCAAAAACATAATTTCTAATCCCTTATTTTGGCCTCAAAATCTAGATTTTCAAAACCTCTCATTTTCTATAACAAAATCCTAGATTTCCAAAATCTATTTTCTACATCAAAACCATAGCTTTTCGAATCTAGGGTTTCCAAAACTTCCCTTTCCAAATTCATACCAAACCCAATCTCCCTTTCAGGAAACTAAATCCAATCCTCTGTTTTTGGAAACAAAATCAAAACACCTCTTTTAGAAACAAAATCCAATCCTTTGTTTTAGGAAATAGGAATCTCAATCCTTCCAAACCCAAAGCTTTCCTAAAATCAACTCCTTCCTAATCTCCTACTTTCCTAAACCTTAAGTTTCAAACCTTACACTTTTAAATCTTTCCTTAAACTTTGAACTTCCAAATTCTTCTTAATCTAAACTTTCCCTAATTCCAACCTTCCCTAAATTCCATACCTTTCCAAATCTAAATCTTCAAATCTTTCTTAAGTTCAAGTCTTTCGAAAACTCTTAACTTTCTTAAATTTAAATCTTTCTAAAATTCTAAACTTCCTAAATCTCAAATCTTTCCAAATCCAAAATTTTTTACATTCGAAACTTTCTTAAGTTGAAACCTTCTAAATTCTAAACTTTCCAACTTTCAAAACTTTCCAATTTTAAAACATTCTAAATTCAAAACTTTCCTATATAGAAAACTTTCCTAACTCGAAACCTTTCTTAAAATGAAACTTTCCTAATTCGAAACCTTTCTTAAAATGAGACTTTCCTAATTCAAAACTTTCCTAAACCAAGACTTTTCTAAAATGGCACTTTCCTATTTTGAAACTTTCCTAAATCGGACCTTTTTCTAATTCGAACCCTTCCTAAATCCAATCCTTCTTCAATCTTCCAAGTTCAACACTCGAGTCGAATCTTTCCTAAGTCTCAAGTCGTTCTTAAGTCTAGGTTTCTTAAAACCAAGCTTTCTGAAATCAAATCTTCCAATCACATTTTCTATTTTCAATCGGACTCTTGTCTGAACTACGACTGACCTGATTCCTCCAAAAAGATACGTAGGCAACCTTCATGGGTGCTGTCACAACCTTTTTCCAGCTTTTATTTCCATAACTCTTTTCAAATCTCCAATTCCATAATCTAGCTCCAACTTCTAATTCTAAAAATCTATTTTCAATCTTCAATTTCAATTTCCAAACTTTCTTTCCAATTTCAAACTTTAATTCTTCTTTTCCAAATCTATTTTCTAACTCTTTTTTTTCTTGCATTTACATATCATGCATCATTCTTTTCAAAATTACTTTCTAAAGTAAATAGGATTGGACATTTGTTAGTTGAAGGCTCTTATAGGTGAATTTAGTGTAAATAGACATGTAGATACCGCAAGGGCGGGGTAGGGTGATGGCTTAGTGCGTCTTCCCTACACGTAACCAACCTCCAAACCTAGAATCACTGTTTTCTAAGACCAAAATGGAGTTTATTTTCAAAAAGGGCTTAAACGTTTTCCAAAGGTTGCTGAACAACCCGTTTTCTTAAAAACCCTCTCTTGAGGATGTTTTCCAAAATCGTTTTCCAAAAACCCTAAGTGTAATCTTCGGATTATGCTTAGTTTTTAGGTGACCTAACTCACCTTAATCAAGTTAGGTGGCAACTCCAAATCTTTTCTAAAAGGCCTTTATTCAAATTAATTTTCAATTCATACCTAGTTGCACTCATTCTTCTAGGAGGGTGAGTTCTAACGAGAGAGTACAGTGTTTTTCCTGCTTGTGACAGTGATGGCTTAGTGCATCTTTCCTACATGTAACCAACCTCCGAACCTAGATCACTGTTTTCAAAAGACCAAAATGGAGTTTTTTTTCTAGAAAGGGCTTAAATATTTTTCAAAGGTTGCTAAATAACCTATTTTCCTAAAAACCTTCTCTTGAGAAAGTATTTCCAAAATCGTTTTCAAAAACCCTAAGTGTAGTCTTTGGATTGTGCTTAGTTTTTAGGTGACCTAACTCACCTTAATCAAGTTAGGTGGCGACTCCAAATATTCCAAAAGCCCTTTATTCAAATTAATTTTCAATTCAAACCTAGTCGCACTCATTCTTCTAGGAGGGTGAGTTCAAATGAGAGAGTACAGTATTTTTCCCGCTTGTGTGTGTATTCCTCGAGAGCGAAAAATCTGAGTGCGACACCTACCCTATAGCCAGTTACAAAGTATGAGAAAAATCCGAGAGAAAACAAAGGGAGTTACACTGATTATGTGGTTATATCGAGCCAATGCAGGGCCTAAGTCTTGCCACAGGGGTATGAGGCTTCTCCAGGACCTCCATAGGGTCCAAAGGAGGCCTTCTACCTCTGTGTATGAGCCAGAATGGCCTTGGAAGGCCGAACTGGCCATCAACAGTCCATAACTCCAGCCACCGTTGGTGACGAATCCACTTGGGACTTCTTCGTCTCGACGTCAGGAATAATGTTCATGAAGGACACAGTTGTAGGTCTGGAACCTAGGGTTTTGCCGTGCAATCAGGCTTTTTAGCCATAAAATGGCCACCTCCGACCACCACCGGCCAAGCTTTGGCTATGAGTGTGAGGCCCAAGTCCTTAGCTATCTCTAGATCACACATGCATGGGTAGAAAACAAGGTGGACAGTAAAAAATGACATTGGAAGCACTACCAGTTTCGGTAGAGAAAGGAGAAGGCCATGCCTTCCTACCTCATGCTCAGCTGGTGACACGTTCTGGCGCGTGGGAGCATGTGAGAGCAAAGTTAGGTTGTGACAGAAGTTGGTATCGGAGCAAGGTTTAAGGTCATTAAGGAAGTGACCCCCTTGCATGTAGAATGCATCCTTACATCACTTTCTTTTCTTAGTATCAATTGAGTATTAATGTTGACTCTCATGTGCAGATGAACCTATCTATTTGGGATGACCTGCGATACATCAGCTTGAGCTAGAGAGAGATATAAGGGACAACCGTAAGACTATGACTAGCACCCAAGCCATGACGCTCTTAAGAGCTGAGATTGGAGGGGTAGCTCAGCGATGGGGACATCTCTCTAGGAGCCATCAGGATACCATTGTCCAAAACAGGCTGACTTCTTTAATAGGGATAGTCTAGGAGATGTCTAAGATGGTGAGACGCCTTGCTGAGTATCAACAGTTAATACTAGGTGTGCAATTAGTTGGAGAGCTACCACTACCTGGAGCCCATGCCCATAACGAGCCACCTCCACCACCCCTAACTGCTCAGGGACAACAGTTTATCCCACCTACGGCACCATGCCCTTCTTACCAATTACCATCCTCTGAGTACCATCCACTGACTCCATAAATGTCTGTAGACGACCCCACGCCAGTATCTATCCCTGTCATACCTATGACCTCAACCACCCTAATGATAGATGTTTTAGACAACGAGGAAGAGCCTAAGGAGGATATGGACTTGTGATTGTATCTATCTTTCTTCTAGTATCTTTAGTAGTACTTACAGTCCTCCATATTTTGGATAGTTGTAAATGAGAGGAGCATATCAGATAGTGTTAGATTATTTTGTGGTATTTATCTAACACAGTATGTACTCATATTTTCCATATGACTATTATCGGCTTAGTAAATCTTATAGTGACTTATTGATTTGTAGTTTAGCAAAATAGAAATCTAACTTAGCTTAATAACCATTCTAGATGGCAAGAACTAGGTAGGAGCAACGAAAACCTATCTAACACCCAATTGAACCAGATTTTACAAAGCCTGCAAACCATGACAAATCTGCTGCAACAACAATAGCAAAATCATCAAGCGCCACATGTCCCTCAATAGCCCCCACTAGCCCCTGAACCTTAAAGAGCAGCACCAAACCAAGTGCCCAATCCAAACCCTGAAGAGAGGAAAATGAAGCTACTTCGAGAATTCTAGAAACAAAATCCTCCAAAATTCATAGGAGAACCCAATCCTTCAGTAACGGAGAGATGACTCAAACAAACCCGAAAGGTGCTAGATATCGTAGGGACACCAGTAGAGTATCAGGTGGAGTTTGCAACTTACCGTCTTGAGGGAGAGGCAGATGTTTGGTGGGATTCTGTAAAACAAATGAGGGAGGTGAAGAATCTAACTTGGGAACAATTTGTGGTCCTCTTCCATAACCATTACTTTCGAGAAATAGTTAAGATGCTAACATGGAGGAATTTGTGTAACTTCAATAGAATAGTTTGACAGTGAGTCAGTATGTGGCCATATTCCTGGAGCTATCAAGATTTGCCCCAGATTTTGTGTCCATAGAAGAAAGAAAGACTCAAAGGTTTCTTAAGGAATTGAGACCCGCAATTCGATCTCGGGTAGTCGCTTTTATAGGACAAAAGTTTACATAAGTAATTGACTGAGCAACGTTAACAGAATAAGAATTGGAAAGACAGTAACAAACACTGAACTCGAGAGTATCTAGCAGGAATGTAAGGAATTCCTCTAGCTTTAACAATCATAGGCGCCCAAACTCGAGGTTTTACCATGAATCTGGTCCAGATAAACATGGAAGGATTTGATGTAATCCTAGGAATGGATTGGTTAGCAAAGAATAAGGTAGTCATGGACTACAGCCAGAAGACCCTGACGTTATGGCACCCTAGTGGATGTATGGTACATTTCCCCAATGAAATGGGCACCAACTTGGTGAAACCTCTTATGACTCTTAGGGAGCAACTAAAGATAGTAGAAGGGTTTTTTTGTTTTCTTAGCACCCTGTGAGAAGAGAGTGAGAGCCTGGTTGATACCAAGGCACTACCTGTGGTAGACGAGTTCCCCAATGTATTTCCTAAGGATCTACCCGGAGTACTCCTAGATCGGGAAATAGAGTTCATAATTGAGTTACATCTGGGTATAGCACTATATCCATTGCACCCTATAGTCTAGCCCCGGTAAAACTTAAAGAGCTAAAGTAGCAGCTAGATGAGTTATTGGAGAAAGGGAATATTCGCCTTAGTACATCGCCCTGGGGAGCACCAGTGTTATTTATGAAAAAAAAAGATGGAACCCTTAGGTTATGTATAGATTATCGATAATTGAACAATGTGACCATTAAGAATAGATATCCAGTCCCGAGGATTGATGACCTGTTTGACCAACTCAAAGGGGCGACATATGTTTCTAATAGAAAGGGAGAGAAACTGAGAGGAGAGAAGCCAGAAAGGGAGATTAGCTCAAACCTTTCAAATGGGTAGGTACTAGGCCTACTTCCCCATCCCTCAACCGACCTAAACCTAGCCAAACCTACCCCATAGCCAGTCGTGAAGTATAAGAAAAATCTGAGAGAAAATAAAAGGAGTTACACTGATTATGTGGTTATATCGAGCCAATGTAGGGCCTGAGGCCTTCCACAGGAGTATGAGGCTTCCCCAGGACCCCCATAGAGTCCAAAGGAGGCCTACTAGCTCTGTGCATGAGCTAGAATGGCCCTAGAAGGCTGAACTCGCCGGAAAAGTGTCGATAAGCCGTAACTTTGGCCACCGGCCACCATTGGCAATGAGTCCCCTTAAGACTTCTTCGTCTTGACATCAGGAACAATGTTCATGAAGGACACATTTCCAGAAAATCACATGAAGGGCCCGAAAAACCCAATTGTAATTTTGGAACCTAGGGTTCCGCCATGCAACTGGGCTTTCAACTGTAAAACGGCCACCACCAGCAAAGCTCTAGCCATGAATGTGAGGCTCAGGTCCTTAGCTATCTCTGGGTCACACATGCATGGCCAAGAAGTGTGGTGGATGGTTGGAAACAGAGCTGGAAGTACCACCAATCGCGGTGGAGGAAGGGGAAGGCCATGCCTTCCAACCCCATGCCCGATTGGGGCTACGCGCCAATGCGCGGGAGCTCCAATGACCACCAAATTTTGCTAACATTGTCCTACAGACTATTTGAGCCTACCCTAAATTTTTTGAAATTTTCTGACAGATCTATGATTTTCTGTGAATTAATAAAAGTGTTCAGGCACAGAAAATCAAAGAAAATAAATTATAAATGGGAAGACACAGAAATTTTACTAGTAGACCTCTAAAAATATGAAGAACCCAAATATGGGAGAGTGCAGGGCCACTGGACCCCCTGGTAAAATCTAAAATTTTACCCTTGGGCCCCGATACTAGGCAATTTCGTTCCTGACGGGAGACAGGAAGGGTTCCAAAGGACCTACCCCACCAAACCTACCCTTACTAACAACTCTAATCATACTGTTTCCCTAATTTTTTGACACTTCAAAATAACAATCACCGATTTATTGAATTTATTGGAAAATCTGGAATAATTATGACATGCCGGCTAGTATTTCCTTCCTTCACATAAAGTACGTGAATCAAAGACCTATATTGAACCAGATGTAACATCAGGGTAGGAACCTATGCATTCTTTAAGATATATGCTTACTTCCTTTCCTATTGAATAATCTGCAAGCTACTGTGTTTGACTTTTCTGCCAATTATCTTATTGAATATGATGTTTTCCTATAAATGATTTCCAAATATACATTACTTACATGATTGCATCACTGGGGAGGAATAAGGGTGGAACAACCAGAATGGAAAAGACTTGGGTTTATATCATAGGTGTACTTGACTAGCTTGATATTCGGGGCTATCATAGGTCAATATCACTGGGCTTGATATTGGGCTAGATGATCATGGATGGGCCCCACTGGACTTGATGGAGGAGGATGAATCATGGGTGGGCTGGCTTGAATTAGCCTGGGCAGGACATATTTGCATGGACCCTGGAATTGATAAAAAGAACTACAAGAGACATATTTATGCCATGCCATTCTTTTACTACATTGCATTTAAACCTGTACGTTATAGAAATCATAGATTTCCTAATAGGCTTTACAGCTCACTCCTATCTTATAGGACATTTTTCAGGATTTGAGGCACCAACTTGTTTTTCAAGGAAATGAATATGTGGGAACGAGTCTCCCTTCCTACCTTGTTGCTTTAAAGCTTTGAGTTAACTAGTTTTATTTTGGACTGTATTGTAATGGGACACTTCACTAGTCTTTCTATTTTAATGTAATGTTGACTGGACCGTTTTGGTTTATGATGTGAATCATGTTTATTATGCCTTGTCAGACTTATAAACCCCAAACAACCACCGAAATCCTTCACTATCACAACCTAGTGAGAGGGAGGTCGGGTCGTGACAACTATGAACGCCCCCATTACCACCATTCTCAACCCATTGAGAAGAATACTCCATTGTGCCTATGTCAAGAAGTAGAGATGATGATGTGTAGAGATGATGTGTAAGAGATTATGCAATGCACACATAAATTGGCATTCTGCGCCTCAACAAGTCAATTCAAAATTCCCTTCCACGAATTTTCCTTTCAAACCATATAATCTCCATATAAATATACCACCAATTCATAATTCGTAATTTCAATTTCAAACCAACCGAGCTTCCAATCTCCTTATGCGATAGTAATACCAACAATAAGCATATAGCACACAAGTCTATCCACTAATTACTATCCACTGATTGAGTTCTCAATGTAATTCCCAAAAAACAATTTTAAAACTAGTCAAACAAAACAATCCTAAAATAGACGAGAAAATCAAAAGTCAAAATCTATCATCCTATCACACAAAAAGAATGGAACGAAGTTACCCATGGCCTTAGCTAAAGATTACTCTGTTGTAGTAGATGTGATGGAGATCCAATTCACTAATTAATTTCTAACCCAAGGTCCTTTAGTGTTTGTTTTCGTGCCTTTGGTCCCCAGTAATAGCGCCAAAACTTTAAATTGCTCTCAAAGATGATATGAATTTGAGCTTCCCTGAAAGAGAACGGGTGTAGCGATTGAAGTATAAATTTGGTAAGTCCAGATATCGTATCCTCATGGACTAAGCCAAATATAGGCTAGCAACACTTAACAAACACCAGACTATCATGAATTAAATTGCAACTATGTAAATTGAATCTAAATAAAAGAGAAAAGAGAAGAGACCAAAAATCTTTCAGGGTTTTGAATTTGATAGATCTATAACTACTTAATGCATAAAACTAACAATTGATCTAAGGCAATCGAAATTAGTGACAATTAGGTACTACATTAACAATTTAAGTAAGCAATTGTAGTTCAATAGACATTCAAGAGAATTGAAATGTAATTAAAAGAGAAATTGGATACAATTGATTCAATCTACTAATTCACCATATGGAATTCAACGAGGATTTGATAACTCAAATCAAGGATCTCTCTATGGATCCTTGATTCGGGAGATTTCAACTATAAAACCTTAATTCTCTTCCAATTGAAGTTTCGATTTGCAATTCAATAATAGATCCATAGAAGCAAACCATAAATTTTTCAAACCTTGATCATGGGTCTAGGACTTCTTAAGAAATCAACCTCAATTAAGATGAGAAAGATAAATTGAAAGATAGATCTATGAAATTCTTATACCTCCATTGAAACCCATATAGATCCTTAATAGATCTTCACAATTGCATACAAATGAGAAGGCTAGCTACTTGAATCCATTAGAGAAAGCATGCAGAAATAAAGAGAAAGTATGAAGAATTGTAGATCTAATAATTACATGAAGTTAAATGGTGTTTGGTTACAAGAAAAATAAAGGAAAATGAAGGAAAATTACAAGTTCTATCTCTACCCTACTCCTACAAAGCTATATCTAAGCTAAAAACTAAGAAAAATGTGAGAGAGCCCCAATTTTAGACCAAAAATGGCCTTAAATAATAACAAAGCATCGTCAGGTGTCTGAAGGGGTCTAGATTGCTAGTTTTGCATCTGAAGGACTGTTTGAACAGCTAAAAGACCGTTCAATGGTCGTTCAAAGGGCGTTCGAATGCACTAAAGACCGTTCGAATGCTCCAAGCACCGTTTGAACGCTACTTCAAATGGTATAATTGAATAGCTTTCGAAACGTTATATGAAATCGATATATTATGAACCCCGGTAGTCTTTCTGATTTGGGAGATGTGGCCCTCCAAAGTTTTAATTCTGCGTGCTTCAACAGGTAGTACTACATCTTTAGCAGCTTGTACCTTGACAGTATCCTCTTAAAAAACACATTCTCTCTTTATCTGAAATGAGCCCAAAACCCTCCAAATTAAGCTCAAAACCTATACAAATCAAAATAAACTTAATTAGTACTAAAATCTAATTCAAGAAGCATATAAACTCTTAAACGAAGGCTAAGAAAGGATAAATTAAGATATTGTAATTGCACTTTTAGAGTGCAATCACGAACTCCAGTGAGGGCCAGCGAGGTCTAGTGAAGAACAAATATTACTACTCTTTGTATCATCCAAGCATCTTTTAGCATGAGCTCCAATGAATAGGCTTTTACACAATCTTTAAATGCTTTTGATAGACTCCCCAATAACCCAACATGCAATGATTGAAAGGGTCACGAAACTTAGTAAACTATATGATGCTACAGTTATTTTTTAGAAACTCTAATATCATGTTAATTTTTCAAGTGATCTGATACCATGTTACAATTTAAGGATTAAAATGTAAGTATACTCTCGTGAGAAACTTTGTGGAATTGATAAACAGTAAATACACAATGTGATGAAGAGATGAGTTGGTAGGAAATTAATGAAGAGAGAGAAAGATATGTGTAGAGAGTATTATCAATTACATTGGTTCCCTTGAGAGCACAAGTGGTGTTAGCTTATATAGTAAACCAAGATGCACTACAACTACATATGAACACATCGTGTTGAATGAGTGCCTTACTTTATTTTAAACACTATGGTCACACTTTTAGATTCTAAAACTTGCTTTCTGCAATAAGAATAGATTTTATAACTTGCTAATTAAGAAAAATGTTGCACAAGCTCTTGAATGGGAACAATATCCTAATGATGAAGTTGAAACCATATTTGATTGCAAAAAGTCAGTAAAAACAAGTAGTTGTTATTCAATACATGTGTATATGTGTAATTGCAAATACAAAATTAGTATGCTAACTAGAAATAATTAAGATACAAAATCACAGAATATACAGCTAGAAGTAAATCAAATTTTGCACTTGTAGAAAATCAGATTTCACACTTGCAGAAAAACCAGAACATATAAAAATTCAAAACTTACAGAATCTACAGAATGCTGTTATTAGAAGATTGATCAAATCTAGTGCTTGACACTATATTCTTAAGACAGAATTCACCCCCACAGTGGTGCTTATGATTGAAATAGATGTCTGCCTCCCATGATGCAATGATCTACAATTCACACAGAAAAAACACTTCAATCTATGTGCCGAATGAACCAAATAACTAATGGCTCTCTTAAAGCAACAGAAAAATTCTACAAAAAATATATGAATGAAATGCAGGGTAGATATAGGCATCAATAAACATGTTCGGAATAGTCATTGTTAATGTATATATTAGGTTTGATTCTTTAGAGTTTTGGTTACCTAGTTTAGACTTTCCTTTTCTAGTCTTTCTTGCATAGCACTCCTCTAGTGCTATATATATATGTACCTTTGTCTTATTATTTATTAATTCAATATATAGATATTTCTCTCTCTTTCATTGTCTCCTATATTCTAACATGGTATCAGAGCCAAGGTTCTAACCTATCATCCTTGCAGTGATTCCCAAAGTGCCAACTCAAGCCTCACATTATTCTTCATTCTCTTATCCAAATTTTTGTGGTCTAAACTCAATTTCGAGACCACCATTGGATTTGTCTTGAACATATGAGTTCAACGGCACAAAATTCATATCCAAAAACCACCGAACAAGCTCACATGCTCCGCTAATCCTTCTACAAGTGAATTTACTCCTGTTCCATCATCTCACCCACTCCAACGCATCAACAGCTTTCACCATGCTTTTGCACGTGCCAACACGGGCTATTTCAGTCGCCCTAGTTGTCGTGCCCAGATTTTTTGCACTCGAGGAATACTCACATAAGCGGGAAAAACAATATACTCTCTCGTTAGAACTCACCCTCCTAGAAAAATGAGTGCAACAAGGTTTGAATTGAAAATAGATTTAAATAAAGGGCTTTTAGAAAAGATTTGGAGCTGTAACTTAAATTGATTAAGGTGAGTTGGGTCACCTAAAGACTAAGAATAATCTGAAGACTACACTTAGGATTTTTGGAAAACGATTTTGAAAATATCTCCTCAAGAGAGGGTTTTTGAGAAAACAAGCTGTTTAGCAACCTTCAGAAAATATTTAGCCCTTTTTTTTTTTAAAATAACTCTGTTTCGGTCTTTCGAAAACAGTGGTCTAGGTTCGGAGGTTGGTTACGTGTAGGGAAGACGTACTAAGCCATCACCCTACCCCGCCCTTTCGGTACCTACATGTCTATTTACCCTAAATTCACCTATGAGAGTCTTCAACTAACCAATGTTCAATCCTATCCACTTTAGAAAACAATGTTTAAAAAAAAAAGACATGATGCATGATATGCAAGTGCAAGAAAAGAGAATTGATTTGGAAATAGACTTGAAAAGAAGAATTTAATTTGATTTTATAAGAGAGATTTGAAAGGATAGATTTGAAATTGGAAAGTTTTAGAAAATGGGAATAGAGATTTGAAAATAGATTTGTGGAAATAGAAACTCGAAAAATGTGGAATTGGAGATTTGAAGAAAATTGTAGAATTGCAAATTTGAAGAAGATTGTGGAAATGGAAGTTTGAAAAATGTTGTGACCGCACCCATGAGGGTTGCCTATGTATCCTTTTGGAGGAATCAGGTCAGTCGTAGTTCGGACAACAGTCCGATTGAAAATAGAAGATTTTGATTGGAAGAAAGAAACTTTGAATTGGAATTGAGAGATTGAACTTTGATTGAAACATTTGAAAAGATTAGTTTTAGGAAACCTAGACTTAGCAAAGAGAGGATTTAGAGAAGACTGGAGATTAAGAAAGATTGGACTCGAATGTTGGAATTGGAAGATTGGAGAAGGATTGGATTTAGTAAAGGTTCGAATTAGGAAAGTTTCAAAATAGGAAAGTTTTGTTTTAGGAAAGTTTCAAATTAGGAAAGTTTTCGAAGTAGGAAAGCTTTAACTTAAGAAAGTTTCAATTTAGGAAAGTTTTAACTTAGGAAAGTTTTGGTTTAGGAAATGTTTTGAATTAGGAAAGTTTCATTTTAAGAAAGGTTTTGAAATAAGAAAGTGTTGAATTTAGAAATGTTTTGAATTAGGAAAAGTTTAGTTTAAAGAAGGTTTAACTTTTGGAAAGTTTCAACTTAAGAAAGTTTTGAATTTGGAATGTTTTGAAATAGGGAAGCTAAGAAAATGAGAAAGTTTTGCATTTAGAAAGCTTTAGATTTGGAAAGATTTTGAAATTTAGAAAGTTTAAGATTTAGAAAGTTTTAGAGTTTGAGTTTTAGAAAATCTTGAGATCAAGAAAGGTTAAGTTTAGGAAAGATTTGAAAACTTAGATTTGAAAGTAGGAAAGATGTGGAAGTTGAGTTTTAAAATTTAGGAAAGATTTTTATGTTCAAGTTTTGGAAACTTAGGATTTAGGAAAGTAGCAGATTAGGAAGGAGTTGAATTAGGAAAGATTTAAACTAGGAAGGGATTTGATTCCTATTTCCTAAAACAAGAGATTGGATTTTGTTTCTAAAAAATGAAGGTTTGATTTTGTTTTCAAAAACGAAAAATTGGATCTAGTTTCCTAAACGGGAAGATTGGATTTGATTTTCTCAAGGGAAGATTTGATTTGACAAGGATTTGGGAAAGGAAGTTTCTAGAAACCCTAGATTTGGAACTGTATAGTTTTGACGTAGAAAAATAGGTTTTGGAAATATAATTTTGACGTAGAAAACGGGACGTTTTGGAAACCTAAGTTCTAAGGCAAGTTTGAAAACCATGTTTTTTGAAAGAAAATTAGGATTTCGTAATTGTTAGCTCTAGGACTTGACTTGGGCTCTAAGAAAAGGGTTTTTGAAAAGTGTGTTTTTGGAAACGAAGATTTTTAAAAGGAAATCCTAGAGAGGAGTTTTTGGAAAGAGATTTTTTTAAAAAAAAGTAGTTTTTGGAAAGATTTTCAAGGAGTGTTTTTAGAAAGTGGATTTTGAGGAGAGTATTTTGGAAAGGAGTTGAAAAAGGAAAGTTTTGGAAAATAGATTTTTGGAGGGGGTTTTTGAAAACAAATTTGGAAAGGAGAGTTTTAGGAAAGTATGTTGAAAAAGAGATTTTTGGGAGGAGCTACTTTTGAAAAGAGAGTTTTTAGGTGGTATAAAAATGTCTCACTTTTCCAAAGCGATTCTAACCATAAGAGGGCTAGAACCACTTTACGAAAGTGGTTTTGAAAATAACAAAGGTTTGAAAATATGGACCATAAAGGTCAATTTAAATATAACACTTTTCTAAAGCAATTCTAGCCATGGAAAGGCTAGGATCACCCTAGGGTTGTGATTTTGAAAACATGTTTTGAAAAAGGAGATTTTGATGTAATTTTGAAAACAAGTTTAATGCAAGCTTTGAAAACAAGTTTGAAAATGATTTTTGGAAGAATGCAAGATAATGATATGCACAATGCAAATTTAGGTCATGAACATACAAGGTTAAGGCTTCAGCACATAATCAAGGGGGCCGAACCCACGTGATCTTCGATTAGACTAAAAGAAAGCCCCCGACATGGTGACCCTCTAATAGTCTAATCCTACACAGGGGCCGGGAGTCCCCTTGTTTCAAGCATGCAAAGAAAGGGGGGGAGGAGATAGGGGATTAAAATAGAGAAAACCCAAGTGGGTTAGGAGAGAGAAGAGAGAGGGGGAAGTGTAGAAATTTAAATAAGAAGCTTGCCTTGTGTCTTCTTTATTTTGTTTGGCTTTGCGCGCCTTGCTTTCTTGCTTTTTCTTCGGTCTTCGCTTCAGTCTTTGAGAGCTTTGTCTTGGTCTTCAAATCTTCGTAGTTGCAGAACTCCAAGTCTTCAATAGAGGGTTGGAGGCTAGTGTATAAGTGTATAGAGGTGTGTATGAGTGTATATGAGGCTAGGGTTTGTGTATGGTGGCTAGGGTTTAGAAAACCTAAGGAAACTAGGGTTTAGAAAGTGTACGAGCTCTATGTATTGAAAATTAGTGTTTTTAGATTGAGTTTATGGACCTCCTTCACGCTAGAAGAGACTCTGTATTTATATAGGTGGGATAGACCTAGCGCCTGTTGCAGTGGCGCTAGGGCAAAATTCTTCTTGTCGCCACTCACCCGGCCATTTCTTGGCCAATTAGGAAACTTTATAAGTCGGCAAGCAACATATCTTGGGAAGATTTGGTCGCCTGTACTAGTAATTACCATGCAATTTTTAGCTTGGCTTCACTAGGAGTGACTTCGGAAAGTCTGGGAAGGATTTAAGTGATCGGGATTGGCCCGGAAGAGCCGAAAAAGGGCAGGAACACTTAGAATAGTGTCCCGGAGGTATTTGACTTGAAAGATGAGGATACAATGTGTCGGAAGGATTGACCGAGCTGTTAGGGGCAAAATGGTCAACTAGATTGAAAAGCTGCCAGGACGAACTCAGAATGTCCCGGAAGAAGACTCGAGATTTAGAAACATTATTTAGAATGTTCCCAAAGGCTACCGATTTGATACCCAAAGCCGGTGTGATCGGAAAAGGTGACCGGCCCACCAGGGGCAAAATGGTCATTTTGCTCCAGGTTTACCGGAACTGAGTCAGAATGATCTGGAAAGATAACAAAAAGTTGAGAATACTATAAAAAGCAATCTCAAGAGGTTACCGGTTTGATACCCAGAGCCGGCGTGGCTAGAAATGGCAACCGGCCCGCTAGGGGCAAAACGATCATTTTGCACTGGGTTTGCTGGAACTGACTCGGAATGATCCGGAAAGGTAAAGGAAGGTTGGGAATACTATAAGAAGTATTCTCGGGAGGTTACCGATTTGATACCCAAAGCCAGTGTGGTTCTCGGGGCATTCGAATGCCTAGGGGCAAAATGGTCATCTTGACCGAAAAGTCTCGAAATTGGCCCAAAACTAACTAGAAGGCACCTAATCATGCTAAATTTTCTTTAAGAAAATCTTGGAAGGTTGGACTTACCGTTCTGAGGATTCAAATGTGTTCTCAAGAAACGTGCCAAAAAATGGCCCTAAGGACAGTTTGGTCATTTTTCACCGAAGTGGGCCAGCAGGCACTGGTGTTGACCTGGGTTCTGAGTGTTTCCGCCACTCTAACGGTGGTCGCGTGATACAAGGGGTTTGTTGGCAATTCCCTATATTGACCTGTTTGCAAGTATTTTCGCTACTCTAACGGTTCGCGATCATTCCCGAGACTGCCTAATCTCGGGAAGCTGCTAAAGGGACTTAGCGCCTGAGAAGCAATTTTCTCGAAAGGTGTGCCTAAACGGGCATTTCTGCATTAGCTGGCTAGCAGACGCCAAAGGTGGACCGTTCTACTATCTAGGGGACTTGGGGTCTCGTCCCGATCGACAAGTTTAAAGGGACTTACCATTTCAAAAAGATTTTCTTCAAAAAACGCACTGGACCGTCTCAAGGAATAAATTGTCTCTAGAGAGGGATTGGAATTGGAATTAGAAAGGGGACTTACCATCTTTGAAAAGATGTGCCTAAATTGGAATTGGAAAGGGGTCTTATCGTCTTCGGAAAGACGTGCCTGACTGGATAGATTTACCATCTCGAGGAATCAACTGTCTCGAGAGAAGGATTGGAATTGGAATTGGAATTGGAATTGGAATTAGAAAGGGGACTTACCGTCTTCGAAAAGACGTGCCTAATTGGATAGATTTATTGTCTCGAGGAATCAATTGTCTTGAGAGAGGGATTGGAATTGAAATTGGAAAAGGAATTGGAAAGGGGTCTTACCGTCTTTGGAAAGACATGCCTGGTTTAGAATATGGAAAGGATAATGCCCCTAAGGGCCTTTTGGTCATTTTGCTTCTGTTTGGGCCCTAGTGGGCCCACGAAGCGATGAATAGACAAGATTTAGACTTAGAGAGTTGATTTGATTCAGAATATGTCTATATTAACTTGAACTCAAGTCTGGACGGAGTGGAAACCGCCGAGCGGTCAAAAATGGGGTGTTTACACTAGTATGCGCCAGCCGTTCACGCTCCACATGCACGTCAATCTCTCGCGCATCGCCAAGCGTGACGTGTACACTAGCTACTCACCCTAGGTTTAAGTAATTCTAGTTCATCTCCATACCGATTCAGGCCATCTCTTCATCTGGTTTGATAACTTTTGTGCTGGTTCTTTTTCAGTTCAAATCAGTTCCTGGATATTTTAGCCCTTTGAATATGATTTTGGTCTATGTTTCTTCCTAGTTCAATTTTTCTAGCATTTTGTCTTTCATTCTAGTCCTATTTGTTGCACTATGGAGTGACACTATCACATGCGTGATTAACCTAGACACCATCTTCTTCACTTGAAGCATATTCCATCAATTTGGCACTCCTGCACCTACTGTCACAACAATGGTCGTGATTTGAAACATTATCCTATTAGAGTGTGTAGATTTTGCCATCAAATTGGTCCAAGGCACTGTCAGAATAACTGTTTGAGGTATCTTAAACACTCACATCTTCATTGGGTTAAGAGCAATCACATTAAATCTCATCACCAGTTGCAGTCTATGCCTGTATCGCTTTCTGTTGTTGTCACTACTGAGGATTCTACGATCTGTCCTTCCTAATCAGCTATCACTAACTCAGATATGGTAGCCATTCTCAAACAGGTTCTATCACTAACTCAAATCTTGTAGCCATTCTCAAATAGGTTCTTTCAACTATTTCTAGTATTTCTCCTTTCATTTCTATGCATGTTCCCTTAGCTAATTCCTTTTGGTACTTTGATTCTACATGTTATAATCATATGACATTTGATTCTACTATCTTTTCATCTAAAGGGCTAGCTTCTCAGATACCATCTATCCATACAATTGATGGATCACATATGCATGTTAGTCACATAGGACATGTTTCCACATCTACTGTGTCACTTCCAAACACCTACCTTATACCTAATCTCACTCTTAATCTTGGCCAATTATGTGATCTTGGTTTATTGTCACCTTTTCTACCACTGATTGTCTTGTGTAGGATCCATATGCGAGACAGACTCTTGGGAAAATCCATAGACATGGTCACTTGTTTCAACTCATTTATCTTTATATTCCTCCCCAGGACTCCTCCTCTGTTTCACCTATTGTCTCAGCCTCTACCATATCTCCTTTGGGCCTTTGGCATTCTAGGTTGGTCATGTTTCTCGTGATCATTTACGCCTCTCAACTTCTAGTGGTCAGTTAGGAGTTATTCAAGATAAATAAAAAATAAAAAATAAAAAGTTTGATTACTTACCTTGTCAACTAGCCAAACAACCTGCTTTATCATTTAACAAAAGTGAGTCTGTATCTTTTGCACTTTTTGACTTGATTTATTCTAATGTTTATGGGGACCTTCCCCTAATGATACCATGGGAGGGTCCAAGTATTGTTTGATCTTTGTTGATAATTTTTCTCAGCTCACATGGTTATATCTCATGAAAAATATGTCTAAGTTGCCCCATATTTATTATGACTTTACTTACATGGTCAAAACTCAGTTTTCTTGTCCCATGAAGATTTTTCAATCCGATAATGCTATGGAATGTCGAGAGATATCATTTCTAAAGTTCCTTCGTCAAAATGGCACTATCCCTTATCTTTCTTCTCTTGGTACATCTCATCAAAACGGGCATGCCGAAAGTAAGCATCGTCACATCCTTGATATTGTATGTGCTCTTCTTATCTTTGCCTCTTACCCTGAGCATTTTTGTGGAGAAGCTACTCTCACTATTGTTTATACCATCAATCGTGTCCCGTCTCCCATTATTGGTAATCAAACTCCTTATGAGCACTTGCATAGTATTTCTCCTGCCTATCAGCTTCTTTGAGTTTTTGGATGTGCTTGCTTTGTCTTACTTCAGCCCCATGAGCATACTAAACTAGAACCTCGAGCCCATCTTTGTTGTTTCTTGGGATATGAATCCCTCTTCCAAAAGACTTTGTGTCTCTTGCCACATTCTCTTCTTTATCTCCTTTGCCTCTACCTTTCGATTCTCTCTCATCCTTTTTCATTGATCTGTCTATTGACTTGTTTCTTAAAGAACATGAGCCAAACTTTCCTGAGATCCATTTATGGTTTCTCTCGAGATGCTTGCTCTGCTTATTGATCCTACTCCTACACCTTCTAGCTCTTGTCTCACTAAGCCTCCTACTCCTGCAACTTCTGGCTCCTCTCTTATTGAACCTCCTGCCTCTAATAATCATGTTATTGATCTCTCTCTTCATCGTTAGGGTTTTGCACAAGAACATGGCATTAATTATGAGGAGACTTTTGCTATAGTTGCTCGACTCACTTTTGCTTGCCGTTTTCGCAGTTCGTAAGTGGGGGTTATATCAAATTGATGTCAAATGTTGATCTCATTTAGGAAGTTTATATGCAACCTTCTCTAGGATATGCTCATCCTCCACACAAGGTTTATAAGCTTTGTTGTGCTCTTTATGGTCTTAAACAAGCTCCTCTGGCATGGTTTGCCAAGTTCAGTACTACTATTGGAAACGTTGGGATCTCATGCTTATAATTCTGCTCTCTTTATTTGCAAATCTCAACAAGGCACCATTCTTGTCCTTCTCTATGTTGATAACATGAATCTTACTGGGGATGATCTTGCTGGCATTTTTTATCTAAAAATCTTTCTTAGCAAACATTTTGAAATGAAAGATTTGGGTTCTCTTAACTACTTCTTGGGTCTTGAGATCTCTTTTGATTCTAATGGCTACTATCTTTCTCAGGCGAAATATGCTTCTAATCTTCTTGCTCACGTCAACCTCACTGATAGTGAGATTGTATCTACTCCTCTAGAACCCAATACTCAAGTCACTCCTTTGGATGGCACTCCACTCTCTGATGCTACTATCTATAGCCAATTAGTTGGCAGTCTTGTCTATCTCATTGTTACTTGCCCTGATATTGCATATGTCGTTCATCTAGTTAGCCAATATTTGTCTACACTCAATTTACTCACTATACTATTATGCTTTGCATTCTTCGTAATATTAAGGGCACTATGTTTCATAGTTTTTATTATTCTGCTCATTTTTCTCATCAGTTGTGTGCATATTCAAATGCTGATTAGGCTAGTGATTGTACTGATTATCAGTCTACCATAGCTTTCTGCTTCTTTTTGGATGATTCTCTTATTTCTTGGCTTAATAAGAAACAAACTGTCACTGCTCAATCTAGTACTGAAGCTGAATATCAGGCTCTTACTGATACTACTCAAGAACTTCTCTAGCTTTGATGGTTACTCGAGGACGTTGGAGTTTCTCGTGATTGTGCTACTTGTCTTTGTTGTGATAATCAGAGTCCTATCCAGATTACTCATAATGATGTCTTTTTCATGATCGAACCAAACATATTCAGATTCATTGTCACTTCTTACGTCAGCATATTATTTGTGGCACTGTTCATCTTCGCTTTGTTTCTTCTACTGACCAAACTGCTGACATTTTTACCAAGGCTTATCCACGGAGACATTTTTACGAGTTGGTTTCCAAACTC
Organism: Euryodendron excelsum; assembly: GCA_033060915.1. Lineage (NCBI taxonomy): Eukaryota > Viridiplantae > Streptophyta > Magnoliopsida > Ericales > Pentaphylacaceae > Euryodendron > Euryodendron excelsum. Next base: position 3,489,537 of record CM065398.1, read on the forward strand.
AAGTTGGTCTCATTTCTGCCACCTTGATTTTGACGGAGGATATTGTTAATATATATATATTTATATTAGGTTTGATTCTCTAGGGTTTTGGTTACCTAGTTTAGAGTTTCCTTTTCTAGTCTTTCTTGCATAACACTCCTCTAATGCTATATATATGTGTGTGTACATTTGTCTCATTATTCATTACTTCAATATACAAAGATTTCTCTCTCTTTCAATGTCTCCTATTATTCTAACAGGTGCCTATCCGGAATAGACATGTACCGTCCAAATAGGTACCTATTCCAGAAAGTCATCAGCCAAATAATACCTTACCAAGTATCATAACTATTCAATTTACGTATTTAAATTTAAATTTGGAATAAAAGATAAGACTATGTTTGAGTATTTAATTGATTTCAATACCGATCTTGGCCCGGTTTACCTCATACGTGTTTATGGTGGACCTAAGTCTGGGTAGGTCCTCCTACGACAAGACTGGGTGTCTCGTAAGGCCCGATCCCAACTCTAAGGACATGCTATATAAACCCATTAAAAAGTTCATAGACAATTAATGTGGGACAAGTCTTTTCATCCAAGTATAGCATGCTCATGTTGAACACTTTGGAAGCCAAAATGTCATTCACTCTTTCATAGACTTAAGCAACTATATATATGAAGTTAATCTCCACATGGAGGTATATTCATATCAACTTGGACCCACTTAAATAGATGTGTGAGTCCCACTTAAGTAATGGCTCAATGTGACTAAAAGGTCACATTTCCCAGTAGTAGTAACTAGAAAGGCATTAAAATTATCTATGTTGTGTTTGGAATATCAAGGGGGAAAATGAGAAAAGGAAAGGTGAGGAAAAAAAATGAGAGATTGCAAATATTTAATTCTTTCATTTTTATGTTTTTTTACCGTTTGCTTTCTCCAACAACCAAACATATGATGTAATTTCATATGCTCTTCCTTTGCATTTTTCCTCACTAAATCTTTGATACAAACGTAGCGTTAATATCCCAGAGCACGATTTTAGACAACACCTTGGGATCAAAATACTAATAGCCGTGGAAAGTAATGAAGTATGAAAAAGCGACCGCTTGAGTATGTATTTTACCAAGTTCTCAGTAACCTAAGAGGTTTTTGGGATCAATGGTATGCCCATGAAAAAGAAATGGAATAGCTTTATACATTAAATTATTCATTAATGATTATCAACCCCTATTATGGAGATGGCCATGATGAATGTAGCTATTGAAGGTGATGGAACTAAGATCTAATTGGGTAGAATATTGTGTCAAGTCCCTCAATGCAAAATCAAGTTAAAAGGGTGGTATTGGAAAATAAACTTATTCTTGGATATTTACATTATAATTATATATACATGAGTAACATGACAAATGCATGAAGTGATTCATGTATGTAAGGAGATGCATGTATGTAGGAGAAGGACAATGAATGTATTAAAATATCTTAGTACATGTAAATGCTCAAGTGCATATTAGTGGAAGTATACAAATATGCTTTGTGATTTAGTGGTGAAAGAGAGAAAAAAAATGTAAGTTTGTGTCTTATCTTTACTTATATTGTGGAGCCCTCAACTTCTCTCTCTCTCTCTCTCTCTCTCTCTCTCTCTCTCTCTCTCTCTCTCTCCTCCTCCTCCTCCTCCTCCTCCTTTGCATGAACAATTTTAGGGGCTTCAGGAAAATTAAGCAACATGATACTTTAGTGACATGTTATTCATTTGAACAATCTTCCTTCCAACAAAGAACATCATGAAAATCTTCCCCAAACCACGATAGAGTAGTACAAGTTTAAAAGGAGATTATCTAAAAATGAAAAAAGAAAAAAAAGAAGTAAGATTAAGGTTTAAGAAGTTGTACAACATAAAGAGATTGGACACAACCTAACTAGTTTGCTATATTTTATGCACATTACTCTTATTTATTGTTCCAATCTTGTAGAATAGATTGTAAACTGAGTCAAGGAGCAATGGAGTGATTACTGTGAAAAATAACGACAGGTTTAACTGATGCATATTGATTAATTAAGAGAAGTTGAAGTGTATGTACCATTATTGCATAAATGATACCAGGATAAATGTGAACAATTGTAATGTCAATACAAACAACACACAAGACAGAAGAGAGAAATCGATTCTCTCAAGAAACTCTATTTATAGTGAATCATCAAAAGCTTAAAAACTATTTTGGGGTAGAGCCCTGACACAGTATTTATTAAAGAAATCAACCCGTAATCTTAATAGGACTCTAGCTAGGCAAACATTAGACGATAAGAAAAATTATCAAAAATAACGTATTTAAGCCCCAATTTAAACAATAGAGATCTAAAGAAATTTTCTAGAAAAAAAAACCTAAACAAATTTAAAAACTTTAAATCAAGTTCTTACTAAAAAAAATTTCCTAAAATAGTAAAAATGCAAATGTTGAAACTTAATCTATTGAATTCAAAAAGTTCTTGATAAATTTCATAATTAATTATGAATTTTGATTTCCAACATGTTTTCAATCAGACCACCTTCATCCAATTAAGAGTTCGGGCATTCTGAATGCTCTCATATGCGATGCTTATTGTATTGTACTAGCACACCACCTATGGCATAGTATGGCAACTGCAATACAGGGTCATTCATCACAGCCTACTTTAGGCAGAAAAGCTCTTTGACACTCATTCAATCAATGCAATGCCATGATTAGTGATGATACAGTAAATTTATGTGATCTTCCAAAATTCTTATGTGAACAGCTGGAATAAGGAATTCCTCAAGTTAGGATACTAATGTGGTGCCTTCCAAGAACACTCCGATATAAAGTTAGGCTAGATGTATTTTGAGCAAAGCAATGATGCTTAAGGGTTTTCTTTTTTTTGTACCTTTTTGGAGCTAATGACTACCCTTTATATAGTGATGTCAGAATGGAGTGTGGCTTGGATCATGGGTACGTGGTTAGAGGGCATCAATCATGCCCTCAGATTAAACATGGTGGATGAAAGATACAAATCGTGCCCCTAGATTAGGCTTCATGGATCTTGCCCTCAATCATGGAAGTAACCATTCCGGTAATGGGGTCATGAGGGCTGATATTTAAGTGAGAATCTCCAGGCACGCTTGTGATGGCTCCTATTGCCTTACTCCGATACGGTTCGCCCAGGTCTATCCGGTATAGCTAGTCAAAGGGAAGCCTTGGTTTGGACATCTCTTGGCTGCCTAGGAAGGGTAAACTTACTACTCAAACTTGTCCTCCTATTAGATGTCCCCAATTCCCCTGGTTGCCTTGGTTTGCCAGTGGGAATTCCTCAGGGTTGCAAAGCATCACCTTTGAGGTGCATTTATGACACCATAATTTGTAATGATCACAGCAGTTGTCGAATGGGTGTGACCCTTAGGGTATCCATCACGTGGCCTTGCTGGGTTGGTTTTTAGCCCATGATGGGACGTTTCGAATGCTAGCCGTTGATCTTGGGTCACAGAGTTGGTCCTGTCTGTTGGTTTCGAAACGGAGGTTTTAAGACTTAGTGGTTTGCCAGAAATCTCTTACTTCATATTCTTTGAATTTCCAATGAGTGCTCTTCATTATTTTCCTAATAAGCTCCTCCTCTGTTGTTCTTGGGTTTGTGTTCAAGGCAATTTCGAGCTTTTCTCCTCAACCCTCTCGTCCGTCTCAATAAAGTTATATTTGTTATGTAGGGGTTCATGTTCTGGCTCTTACAAAAGGCCATTTGGTATTCTGAGTGGAGGATCAGGGCTTCATGCCCCTTAGGGTTCGTAAGCAATCCTTCCTTTGTTGAGTCAGTGTATTAGGGCGTTGTAGAGTCATCAAGGTCTGTTGTCAAGACTTTGCTTGGGATTGAAGACCGTAGGATTATGAGCCCCCAACCCATCGACCTTTTAACATGTTTAGAACACACAATTTCAGTGGATTTGGGTAGAGTGAGGCTAGATAAGGCTTCTAGTGCCTCTGTCAACTATTCTAGGGTAGATATTGAGATTATTACTCAAGAGATGAGGCCAAACAAGGCTAGGAGCCCTGTGGCCATCGTAGATGCCTTTAAGGACGTCCATCTACTGGTGGTTGGGGAGGCAATGCCCCCAGCCATAGAGTGTAAGCACAAGGCGAGGAACATTGCCTCTATTTTGGATAAGCCGAAGATAATCAAACTTTGGTCGGTTTATCAGTTCCCATCCTCCATGAACTATAAGGTCCTAGGGGGTGATGATAGAGCCTGCTTCCCCCACCCTAAAGAGGTGACTGTGTATGAGAGCGCTCTATCAGGGGGGCTGAGGTTTCCCATTACTCCTCCCGTTAGGGGGGTTTTAAGCAAATGTGGGCTAGCTCCTAGGCGAATCCTGCCTAACTCGTGGCGTATCCTGATAGGTGGCATAGTTGCCACCCAGGGGGAGGAATACTTGACCCTGAGGACTTCTTCCACTCTTACAAGGTGATTAAGAGTGAGGGCTCGGGTTGGTACTACTTCTCGGCTAGGGAAGGCCAGTCTGTCATGATCTCCGATTTTCCTACGTCCCACAAGCGCTAGAAAGAGAAGTTCTTTTTCGTATATGGCGAGGGTATGGAGATTGCCCACTAGGAGGAGGTGAATGACCAAACCCCTCGTATACCCAGACAGTGGGGGAGATCAGGTAAGAAGGGTATACTCCCCTCGTTCTTTTGTGCTTAGGTTTTGTTCATGCTAGTGGTTTGACCAGGTTTTGTTTATGCTCAACACGTCTACCTGTGCTGGAAGATGAGACGAGAAAGGCATGGGTGGTGAGAGTGGGAGAGCACCCAGTTACATATTAGGCCCTTCTAGTGGTGGGTGAGAGTTTGGTTGCCTATCTTTTAGATCCAGACCTTGTCGTCGAGGCCCTCTATGCTAAGGGAGAGAGGAGTGAGTCTGGTACTTTTATTTTTGTTATTGTATTGGCTGTATTCTTATTCTTTCTCTATGCTCTTCTTCTATACAGATCGAGATTCTACCATGGGCTTCAACAAGAAGAACATAAGGGACGTCTCCAAAAAATTTGAAGACTTGGAGAAGGCTAAGTCCTCTAGGGCCAAATCCAACAAGCACCCTCACTACGGCTCTGGGGCTAAGACTATCGAAGCTCCTAGTCAGGCCAGCAAGGGCCCTACCTCTGAACCTGTAGGCCCGTCCAAAGGAGCTCTTGCCACCTCAACCATGCATGCTTACCAAGACCACCCCAGGGTTTGGTACCAGCATGCCCTCTCCTGTTACCAAGAGGTTATTTGCTCAAACCCCTTCTGACCAGTGGGCTGAGCCATTCATGGTGGAGGACCTACAAGCTACCTAGGAGAGAATACAGCAGTTTGTCAATTTGGACGACATTACTCCTTTCAATGACTAGACCAACTTCCAACTGACTAAGAGCACGAACCATGACGCTCTCAAGGTGAGACTTCTGGTTAATTTCCCCTTTTGTTGGAATCTTATTCTAACTTGTTCATTGGGTGTCATACAGCTGTACGTCAAGGTTTTGTGCATGTCCACCCACCTGAAGGCCAAGGCAACCGAGAGCGTCAAAAAGGGTTAGGTGATTGAGACCCTAACTGAGGCCAACCAGGGCCTGGAGAAGTAGTTGAAGACTACTGAAGAAGCCTTGGAGACCTTAGAGACAGAGAAGTCTGCCATGATGGACGAGATAAAGATACTAAGGCAGAAGAATAAGGATTTGGCTTCGAAGGCTCAGTCTTTTGATACTGTTAGAGACTCCTTCACGCTCAAGGTGGTTGAGTTAAAGGAACAGTTGAAGATAGCTAAAGAGAAGGCGGTTGAGGGGTTCAAGGCTAGGGTGGCTTTCCAAGACGAGCTTGGTGAGGCTTACATGGAAGCTTTTATTGATCCCAAGGGGGCGGTGAAGAGGTTGTTCCCCGATTTGGACTTCTCTTCCTTGAAGCCTGCTGATGACACCGTCTCCTAGGCCATCAATCGGGAAGACCAAACCCGAGATGAGAGCAATGCCCAATCTTGAGTTCCTTAGGCGCTCTGGCTTTTTGTTGTATCCCTCTTTTGTACTTAGCCTTTCATTAATAAAGAAATCTTCTATGCCTTTGCATTTTAGTTGGGATTGGTAACACGCGTCTGTTTTTTGAATTGTTGTCAACGATGAATGGGTCAGCCGTTTGGACTGACCAGCTAATCTTAGTAACCTTGGGACATTTGGCCGCAAAGAATGTTCTGGTTAGTCGTTTGGGCTGACCAGCTATACTCGTAGGCCTTTAAGGCCCAAGAACTGGCTTAGGCTAACCTTATCAATTATGCTAGGTAGTTAGAATGACTAAGCCAGTTGTCAGCTACTCCAGAGGCACTCAACCCAGCTGATGTAATCAGTACTAATCTAGGGCAACAATGGCCTTGAACTTGGTGTGTTCGGGCTTGTGCTTATTGAATTGGGTTTTCAATGGCCTTTTGATTAATTTGGTCAGTGTCACAGACTGACCAGTTAGGCTTTTAGTAGCCTTTTTGGCCATTAGCTAATCTGGTCAGTCTTGTGAACTGACTAGTTGGGCTTTCATGACTTGGCCTTTCAGCTGATCTGGTCAGTCTCGTGTACTGACCAATTAGGCTTCGCTTTTCAACTGATCTAGTCTGTCTCGTGAACTGACCAACTAGGCTTTCGCTTTTTAGACTTTCAACTGATTTGGTTTATCTCATGAATTGACCAACTGGGCTTTTGCCTTTTGGCTTTTTAGCTAATCTAGTCAGTCTAGTGAACTAACCATTGGGCTTTCACCTTTTGGCCTTTCGACTGATTTGGTCAATATCGTGAATTGACCAGGTGGGCTTTCCCCTCTTGGCCCTTTGGCTGATCTAGTCAGTCTCGTGTCCTAACCAGTTAGACTTTCGCCTTTTGGCCTCGTGATCTAGACAATAATTTGGTTTAGATGAGAAGCAGCGTTGGTGTTGAAAAAGTAAAAATTTTATTAAGAGATTACATCTTGCCTTTACACATAATACTTCCTCAGGTGCTCAGCATGCCAGGGGTTAGGTAGGTCTTTGTTGTTCAATCCTGTTAGCCAGTAGGTCCTTTTTAGAAAAACCCCTTAATGCACCTCCCAATTTGGCCTGAGTTTGCCATCACTGGGTTTCCTGATGGATTGGTTAACTTTCTTAAGGACCAAATCTCTTGCTTTAAATGTTTTGGGTTTTACTCTGGTATCATAGTACTAGCTCATCTTTTACTAGTAGGTTGCTATTTCCATGGCTGCTCACATCCTCCTTTCATCGAGTAAGTCCAAGCTCACCTCTAGAGACTCATTGTTAGCCTCAAGTTCATAATGTTCGACCCTAGGGCATGCAGACCTATCTCCACTGGGATAACCACCTCCGCTCCAAACATTAGTGAGAAGGGGGTGTGTCCAGTCGCCACCCTTTCGGTTATTCGGTAGGCCCACAAAATGTTGGGAAGCTCTTCGGCCCATAGGCCTTTGGCTTTTTTCAATTTGGTTTTGATGATGTTGAATGAGGTTTTGTTAGTGACTTCTACCTGGCCATTAGCTTGGGGATGCTCTAGGGAAGAAAAATAATGGCTGATCTGGAGGTCTAAGCATAGCTCCCTGAACTAGCCACCTTTAAATTGCTTTTCGTTGTCCATGATAACTACCTTGGGGATCCCGAACCTACAGATGATGTTCTTCCATAAGAAATTCTTCATTCTTTGTTCAGTGATGGTGGTGATGGCCTCAGCCTCAAGCCACTTGGGTGAATATTCCACTACCACCATCGCGAACTTGGCCTGGCCTTTTCCCAAAGCCAGGGGCCCACGATGTCAATCCCCTACTGGGAAAAAGGCCATGGGCTCTGGATGGGCGTTTGTTCCTTGGGTGGTTGCCTTGGGATGTTGGAAAACCTCTGACACTTGTCACACTATCCTATGAAATCTTAGGCATCTTTCTCTATAGTAGGCTAATAGTAGGTTGTTCTAAGTATCTTTTTGGCTAGAGATCTCCCTCCCGAGTGGTTGTCGCCTTCGTGTACCTCCCTTCTAATGTAATCACCGTCTACTTTTCAACCACATTTGAGCCAAGATAGGGTGTGCCCCCTTTTATATATTATGCCGTTGATCAAGGTGTATCTGCTGGCTCTGTACTGAATCTTTCTAGCTTCAACCATATCTTTTGGTAAGACCCCTTGCTCTAAGTAGGTTCTGATTGGGGTTGCCCATTCAACTTCATTCTCGACCTGGTGGATTTTTGAGCTCTGAATGCTCGGCAAATCTAGCACTTCTATGGTGACTCCTGGGTCATCTTCCTACGATGAGGCTGTCCTAGCCAGTCAATCAGCCTCCTTATTCTGTAGCCTGGATACTCTTTCTAATAGCACCTTAGAGAATCATTTGGCCAAGTTCTTAGCCATCCGGTAGTACTCTTACATTTTTTCTCCTTTGGTCTCATAGTCCCCTTAAACCTGTTCCACCATAAGTTACGAGTTGTTACATACCAGTATATGTTCTACCCCTATTCGTCTAGCCGAAGTCTAGTCAATAGGGCTTCGTATTTGGCTTTATTGTTGGAGGCTAGGAACATAAATCTGATAGCGTATTCTAGTTTATACCCTTCCGATGTGATCTGGATGATCCCGACCCCACTTGATTTGTCGGTTAAGGAGCCGTCAACATTAAGGATCCATTATGGCTTCAGAGAGTCTTCGTTAGGGTGGGTTGTTATGTGGGTGAACTCAACGATGAAGTTTGCCATAGCTTATTCTTTGATTGACAATCTTGGTCAAAAGTGAATGTCGAATTGGCTAAGCTCTATTGACCATTTGACTAGTCAGCCTAAGGTCTCTGGTTTATGAAGGATCTTCTTCAATGGCTGGTCGGTTAGGACCACTATAGTGTGCCCCTGGAAATATGGCCTTAGCCTCCGTGCTGACGTTACCAAGGCAAGGGCCAACAACTCCATTCTGGGGTATTGTTCTTCTACCCCCCTTAGGGCTCTGATAGTGTAATAAACTAGTTTCTGGACTCCTTCCTCCTATCTGACTAAGGCTGAGCTCACTACTATGGCTGACACTGCGAGGTAGAGATAAAGCTCTTTCCCCTCAGTGGTTCTGCTCAACAGTGGGACTGAGCCTAGGTACTGTTTTAGTCACTAGAAGGCCTGTTCACATTCAGTGGTCCATTCAAAAGCTTTCCTTAGAGTTTTAAAGAGGAGATGAATCTATTTAGCGTCGCTACTCTGCCTGCCAATCTCTTGACCTCCTTGGTGGATGTTAGGGGCAGCATGTCTAGTATCACTCTAATTTTCTTTGGATTTGCCTCTATCCCCCTGTTGGAGACCATGAACCCCAAAAACTTGGAGGTTGCTACCCCAAACACACACTTGGCTGGGTTCAACTTCATATTGTAGGCCCTCAAGTTTTGGAACGTCTCTTCCAGATCTGTCAAGTGGTCTGCCGTTTGTTTGCTTTTTACCAGCATATTATCAATGTACACCTCCATGTTTTTTCCAATTTACGTTCTAAATATGCGATTGACCAGTTGTTGGTACGTAACGCTAGTGTTCTTCAAGTCGAAAGGCATTACTTTGTAACAATATAGGCTCCTGTCCATTACGAATGCCTGTGTTGCTGGTCCTGTTCAGCCATCCTAATTTGGTTGTAGCCTGAGAAAGTGTCCATGAAGGTGAGCATCCCATACCCCGCCGTGGAGTCTACTAGCAGGTGTATCAAGGGTAGGGGAGAACTGTCTTTAGGGCAGGATATGTTTAGGTTCGTGAAGTCCACGTATATTCTCCACTTTTTATGTGCCTCATTAACCATTACTACATTAGATCGCCAAGAGGGGTACTAGGCTTCCTTTATGAACCCAGCCTTGGTTAGCTTATCCACCTCGTCAGCCACTACCTCGTTGTGCTCTGGAGCGAAACTCCTCTTCTTTTGTCTCACCGGCTTTGCTACTGGGGCAATATTTAAGTGATGGTAATGATTCGGGTATCAATGCTTGGCATGTCTTCGAGAGACCAGGCGAAGACATCGGCGTTCTATCTGAGGAAGGCCCTGAGGCCTTCCTTGATCTCCTCTAATGCACCTGTCTCGATCTTTACTACCTTGGTCTGATCTTGTGCCCTGACCACAACCTCTTCAAGCTCTTCCACTAGTTCCCCCCTTCTGATTTCCTCTTTGTCTTGGACCTCTAACTCTTCAATTACCATGGCCTCCTAGGTTTTTCCTTTGAGGGATGCCATGTAGCACTCTCTAGCAGTCTGTTAATCACCTTTGGCTTCCCCAACTCCTTGGGGCATAGGGAACTTAACCTTTAAATGGTAGGTGGATGGTACAATCTTGAACTCATCGAGGGCTGTTCTGCCCACAATTACATTATAGGCTGAATGGCAATACACTACCAGGAAGGTCACCATCTTGGTAGCTTACTGAGGGGCAGTACCCAAGGTCACTGGTAGAGCTTCACTAGTAGAGCTATGGAGCCTAAGGGGGTGACTCTATCCCTAGTGAAGCCGACCAGGGGGGAGCTAACTGGCTGCAAGTTTCTATGCCCATCTTTAACTGCTCGAAGGCCCTTAGGAAAATGATAACTGCGGAGCTGCCACTATCCACAAGGATTCTTCTTGTCAGGAAGTTAGACACCACTACCGATATGACTAAGCGATCATCATAGGGTTGGCATAGGGCCTCTGCCTCTTCTTTAGTGAATGTGATGGAGGCAAGTTCCGTCTTAGACCTTTTGGGTGATCGGTCTATGGACAGGACATCCCTCTAGTTTCAGACCTCCCGAACGTGCTTTTTCTTGGCCGATGAAGATTCTCTGCCGCTTGCGAACCCTCTAGAGATCACCCTTATCTCTCCCATAGGTTGTTGATTCTGTCTCTCCCTTTCAGGGTTGCATCTTGCAACCTTCTTGGGTGGCTAGTCTCGCCTCTCGTCGCGCTTGCCCCCTGCTATGTACCTCCCTAACCTTATTTGTTTGATCAGGTTCTCCATAGGCTACTTGAGGTCATAACAATCTTCTATGTCATGGCCATCGTCCTGGTGGAATCGACACCACTTATTGGTTGGTCTCCTCTCTAGTGGGGTCCTCAATCATCTTGGCCACTTCAGCAATGAGTCCCCCTTGATCTCATAAAGCACCTAATCCAGGGGGGGGGGGGGTATTTAGGGGAGTGAAGTACTGGTTGTACCTGGCTAGCTTGGACCTACTGCCCTCTACCTTGGGCTTCTGATCGACCAATTTAGAAGCTTTCACAGCCTTATCATCTTTCTTCTCATCAGCTGGCCTCTTTTTGTCCACTCTTGAACCGGCATCTTCTGGGTCTTCCTTAAACTTTAGGGTGTCTTCTACATTCATATACTTCTAAGCTTAAAGCATGAGCACATCCATGGTTTTGGGCGCCTCCTTGGCTAGAAAAAAAATGAATTTGGGGGCTCTAACCCCTGTAATAAAAGCTGCTACCGCCACCTTCTGGTCCAGTTCATCCACATAAAGGGTCTCCTGGTTGAAGCGGGTGACAAAGTCACGCAGAGTCTCCTTCTCATGCTATTTAGTGTTGAACAAGGAGGTGGAGGGCCTTCTCTGCCTCTGACCTCTGATGTAGTGGCTGACGAATAATCTACTTAGATCCACAAACTTGCTAATGTTCCCAGGGGAGAGTCTGTAGAACCAAATTCGGGCGGGGCCTCTGAGAGTCGTGGGGAATACTCTGCACATAATTTCGTCGGGGATGGCCTGGAGGTCCATTAGGGCTTTATACATCTCCAGATGATCTAAGGGTTTCGTGCCATTAAAAGACTCTAGCATAGGCATCTTGAACTTCAAGGGTAGAGGTACTCTCATTATTACTGGTGTGAAGGGCGTGTCTATCCTGCTCACCAACTCTTCTAATGTGCTAGGACCTTTCTCCTTTACAGCCGCAATTACTCAAGCCAGTTGGGCTTGTATTGTCCTCATCTACTCGTCCCACACTGGAGGAGTGTCACTAGTGCATTCCGGGAGTACCACTGTTATCACCTTGGACTGGGCCCCGTGGATTTGGGCCTCATCGGCATTGGCTCCAATGGCCCCTTGAGGAGGGTTTCCTCTCGGGAGTGTTGGGTCCTCCGCTCTCCCCTCGCAGGCATTGCCTTCTTCATTCCTTGGGGCCGGTAGATCTGCAACCATTAGGGGATCCTCTGGTGGGGAAGGGTCTCCTACTGCCGGCACTATCGATGGCGCAAGCAATCTTCTCTCTAACTCTTGGTTTTAGGCTTGGAGCTAGTTTATGTTATTCATCATTTCGATGATCTGCTGCTCTAAGGCGGCAATCCTAGCTTTGTTTTGCTCCTCCATCGTATCGTCTAGCTTGATTGATAAAACACCAAACCGAGTCAAGACCATGAAACAACTAAAGTGTCGTTCCCGCAGACGGCGCCAACTGATGGTACAATAAATTTACGCGATCTTCTCGAGCTCTGATGTGAATAGCTGGAACAAGGAATTCCTCAAGTTAGGACATCGGTGTGATGCCTGCCAAGAACACTCCGATGATAAAGTTAGGCTGGATGTATTTTGAGCAATGCAATGATGCTTAAGGGTTTTCTTTTTTTCGTACCTTTTTGGAAATGATGACTACCCTTTATATAGCGACGTCAAAAAGGAATGTGGCTTGGATCATGGGTACGTGGTTAGAGGGTGTCAATCGTGCCCTCAGTTTGAGCATGGTGGATGGAGGGCATAGATCGTGCCCCCAGATTAGGCTTCATGGATCTTACCCTTAGTCGTGGACATAACCGTTCCAATAATGGGGTCGAGGGGGTTAATATTCAGGCGGGAATCTTGGGGCGTGCCTGTGATGGCGCCTGGTGCCTTGCTTCGGTACAGTTCACCCAGGTCTGTTCGGTATAGCTGGTCAGAGATGAGCCTTAGTCTGGACATCTCTGGGCTGCCTAGGAATGACAGACCAACTACTCAGACTTGTCCCCCTATCAATTGGTATGTACATCTTTTTTTAGGAGATTTTTTCAGTTGAGCACCCCTCTACGAATAACTTACAATAAATCTTCAATAATTGTTCACAACCCCTAAAAACAATTTTAGCTTACTCACCTTGGTACTAGTTTGCCACTTCTCGATAGTTTGCCACTTCTCGATAGGCTTGATGCCCATTCAATGCCTCAGGAGTAGAATTTTCTTCTGTCAAAAAGAGCTCGTCTCTTTCTTTAATAAAGGTGATACTCCATAGTTTGAAGAACTCCAGGATGAGTTTGGATTCGAATGAAACATTTTGAATTTTCCAACTTTAATAAAACATCCATCAAATTAATCCATCTAATCGAATAAAATAATTTATTATTAAGTTCTTGATTATCCATGAAAAAGAAAAATTAAATCTCAAAAAATAAAATGTATCTTCAGAATAAAATCTTTTGAAGAGATATTTTTTTTCTTTTTTAAGCAATCCAAGTATAATTCACAAAATGATCCAATCTTTATGTGCATACCAAGACTGTTAAATACTCATACACACACACACCCTAACTTCTCGAGGTGGGATGCTAGCCCAATACGCAAACCCAGCCCTAGTCTTGCAGTCTTCTTTTTCAAGTTTTCAATAGATTTTTTTTATTAAAATTAGTGACTTACTCCAATCATCAATTGAAAATGAAGTTGTTAATGTGAATAACCGCTCAAACGCATCATTATAATCAAGGTAATCTACAATTATTTCTTCTCAATAATTTCTTCTTCGAGATTCCAATCCTGAACGACAAATTATGGATTTAGAGAGCTATCTATACATTGATATTTAGCCTGCAAGGGCAGCAGCGCAACAAATGCATTCTCCACCCGTCGCTCCATCTGTTTAAATTAATCCTCTAACCATGCATCTCATGAAGTATAATCAATACTATTTACATTCTCGATGTTGGCAATCCTACCACCATATCCATTAGGTGCCTTAGGTACCAAGTTCTGTGATTATACTAACGATGCAGCAAAGTGAAAACAAGTATATTTTCAATCCAAACACGAGAGAAACCGATTCTCTAAATAAAATTAAGTTTTGTATCATCAAAAGCTCAAAAACTATTTCGGAAAGTAAAGCTCTTGCACCGTATTCAGAAGAGAAATCAACTCCCAAACCTAATAGGACACTGATTAAGCAAAATTAAGAAAACAATAAAAAAATTACCCAAACTAGCATATATGAGTGAAGTCCAAATTTATGGAGTAGAGATCTAAAGAAATATTCTGGGGAGAGAGAGAGAGAGAGAGAGAGAGAATTTCCTAGATGAAATTATTGTTAAAACAAAAGTTTTCTAAAACCATATAAACACAAATTTCGAGACCTAAACAATTGGATTTAGAAAGGTTTTTATAGGGTTCATAGTTTCAAGTATAAATTTTTATCGGAGCACGGTTAGACCACCAATTTAACGCAATTCAGAGTTCTAACGTTACTTTTTTGCATCCATAATTAATATCACCTTTTTAACTAATCAAACAAAAAGAGTGCTGAAGATTCCTGGAAAGTACGAAGTGCAAGAATCTCAAAGACTCCGAAACCATGGAAGTCAAAAGTAAAGTTTCTAGTCAAAGATTGAGGTGTAGAGAAAGTCGAAGGAAGCTGCGAAGGATTGATTGATTAATGTATATGGGAGCACTAATGCTTTTGTTAAGTTATTGTGCTGATGAATGAAGAGTATACAAAGGTGCTTTAAGAGTTCCACTAAGAAGCCTCCCTGGAGAGAAGTGCCATTGCCACTTCCATTGCTCACCATTTTACCTAACTCAACGCAAAATATAATAGGACTTAACCCAATCATCCTAGTTGTTACTTAGTCCTGACTGGATGGTCCAAATTTGAGTATATAATAAATGTTTTCTGCAATGTTCCCACCTGTTTCCCGTCTTCATCACGGACCAATTCTTCCATTAATAAATGCTTTTCTCACATCTAAAGCTAGCACTAGGCATGCAAATTACTAAGAAAATGCGCATATGATAAGCAAGTAACTTTTTTCAAAAGGTATATATATAAAATTTAATTTTCTTTTTATCTAAAGTCTCCTGCATATGGGCAGACCTAAAAAGGATTTAATGAGAGCAGCTATCTCCACTGAAATAGTTACTTCCATTATTTTTTTTAAAAAAGTTTTATTTGTATTTATTTGATCTTAGATTATAAATATATATTTTGTTCCCACTAAATTTACAAATACTTACATTTGTCTCTTTCTGAATTTAGTAATACCTATATTTGCCCTCACAAAATATTACTAAACACGTAGCATAAAATATACATATCTCATTAACTCTTTATTATTTTATAAAAGAAACAACACAATTCTAATTAACTCATGTGGTTTGAGTAAAAATCAAATGACCTCCCATACAGTTTAAAAATGAACACATGATCCCCTGTAGTTTTAAAATATTAAAACGATGATTTGATCCCCTTTTATGCCAAAAAGATAATGAAAACCATTAGATTTAATGGAAATTCTATCATAGGGATATTTTGATCATTTTATATATTCAAATTAGAATATAAGTTTGACTCAAAATCATATTATCTCCCTGAACTTTAAAGTGAACAGATGACCCTTTTAGTTTTGGATTAAAGTGCAAATGGATAAAAACCGTTAAATTTAACGAAAATTCTATTATAGGAGTATTTTTGTCATTTTATCTTTAACTTAGAACATTAAAAAAATGATTTAGCCCTTTTATGCCAAAATAGAGTGTTGTCTATCGAGTTTTTGTTTTTGTTTTTGGTTATTTCATCAAGTCGTCTTTTTAATATTCTATAGAGATTTTTTTTTATTATTTCACCAAGTCATCTTTTAGATATTTTAATTTAAAGATATAAAATGATCAAAATATCCCTATGATAGAATTTCGGTTAAATCAAATAATTTTCATTATCTTTTCGGTATAAAAGAGGGTCCAATCATCTCTTTAATCTTCCAAAAATATAGAAAAATTATGTGTTCACTTTTAAATCATAGGGGGGTCATCTGATTTTGATTCAAACCACAAGGCGTAATTGAAATTGTGTTGTTTCTTTTGAAAAATAATGAAAAGTTAATAAGATATGTATATTTTATGTTACAGGTTTAGTAATATTTAGTAAGGACAAATATAAGTATTACTAATTTCAAAGAATATGAATTTTTGTAAATTCAGTGAGAACAAAATATATATTTATAATATAGGATCAAATAAATACAAGTAAAACTTTTTTAAAAAATAATAGAAGTAGCTAATTTAGTAGAGACAGCTGCCCCCACTAGACCCTTATTGGGTCTGCCCTTAAGCATGAGACTTTAAATAAAAAGAAAATTAAATTTTACATATATATCTTTTAAAAAAAGTTACTTGCTTGTCATATTTTCTTAGTAACTGGCATGCCCAGTGCTAGCTTTAGGTGTGAGAAAAGCATTTATTAATGGAAGAATTGGTTCGTGATGAAGATAGGGGAAACAGGTGGGAACATTGCAGAAAACATTTATTATATGCTTAAATTTGGACTACCCAGTAAGGTCTAAGTAACAACTACGATGATTGGGTTAAGTTCTATTATATTTTGTGTGTTGGGTTAGGTAAAAAGGTGAGCAATGGAAGTGGCAATAGCACTTCTCTCCAGGGAGGCTTCTTAGTGGAACTCTTAAAGCATCTGTTGTTCGAAAAGAATAGTGAATGACACTTTCACCTACTAAACATGTGATAAATAGTTTCCTCAATTGCATTATAAAAAAGGGCTTTGAAGAGAAGAAAAAAAAGAGAAGAAGAGAAGAGAGAAATGAGAAATGAGAAGAAGAAAAGAAAAAGAAAAAAGGAGAGAGAAAATAGAAAAGAAAAAAGAAAGCAAAGAGTGTAGATAAATTATTCAAGTTTCAGTTGTCTTTTATATTTTGTCCTAGAAAAGAAGTAAATTATTAGGTAATTAAGAAGATTTATTCTTAATAATTTTAGAAGAACTATTTAATTATTATTTGACAGTTCCAGAAGAACTAGTCTTATTATACACTGTATTTGAATATTTTGTTTGCTTAATATTCATTTACTTTTATAACACGTTATCAGCACAATACTTTAAGTGCTCGTTAAAAATATAATTGTGTTATTTTTTATATATGGACGGTACCTCATTATATCAGTGAAAGTACTTCATTTTATGTGTCATTAACATTCCAGTTAATTTATCTTTGTTTTTAGCTCTTTGTTGTTCACTCTTGGCATAATTTATATTTGTTGAATAGTTGATGAATAGTTTGATGAATAGTGATATTTCGAAACTTTGATTGTTTATTTCTCCTAGATCTTAAATTTTTGGCCTATAATATTCATAGATCTGGAATCCTTATTTCAATTACACAAGTGCCTAAATTATATTTTGATGTATAGATTGAAAGTTACAATACGAACAAAAATAATATATATATACTTATTGCATATGATACTATGCATCAATAGTAATTGCTGTTTATAAACAATGATTTTACTATTGATGAATAGTATTAACAAATGAAATTTATCTTTTGACTAAAGATTCAGATGAGTAGGATTTGTATCAGATATTTGACCAAAGTTCTATAGTATGTCTTCTTTATATTATTTTTATATTATCGTAAATCTAAAACTTTATTATCTTGTGAGTGTAGCATTCTGAAAATATCAAATCTCACAAAACTAAAATTTATGCCTCATGACATTTCAAACAAGAACTATTTATCTTGGGCAATTGATGTTGAAATCCATTTGTGTGCAAAGGCTCTTGGAAATACTATAAAAGAAGAAAATGACAAATTCTAGCAAGATCGTGTAAAAGCAATAATTTTTCTTCGCCATCATATTCACGATGCCAAAATTTAAATGAAAGATATGAGTACCAGAAGACTATGTTTCTCTCTAAAGCTCGTTATGATTGGATGCACCTAAGGTTGCAAGATTTTAAAGCTGTTAGTGAGTATAATTCTGTATTATTTAAAATCAGCTCACAATTAAAATTATGTGGGCAAAATATTACTGATGAAGATTTCTTAGAAAAAACATATTCTAAATTTCATGCCTCAAATGTGCTCCTACAGCAGCAATATCGATAGCGGAGTTTTAAAAAATATTCAGAATTAATATCATATATTCTTCTGGCTGAACAAAATAATGAGTTTATGATGAAAAACCACCAGTCTCACTTGACCAACTCAACACCATTCCCTGAAGTGAATGCGGTCTCATTTTATGGATGTGCTTGTGGACGTCGCTGCGAACGTGGCCGTGAAAAAAATAATTTTCATCATCGTGGGAATTACCGTGGAGGTAATAGTTATAACAGTTATAATTATTCAAATTCTCGAGTTAAAAATACTACACCATACCACCAGCAGTAGAACAATTTGTGGAATAACTCTAAAATAAAACAAGAAAAGGGAAAATGTTTACAAAATAAACCTCTTAAAAATTATGAATATGTTTGTTACAGGTGTGGTATGAAAAGGCAATGGTCATGTACTTATCGTACACTCAAACTATTAGTGTTTCTTTACCGAGTATCAACACAAGATAAAGGGAAAAATATTGAAATGAATTTCACAAACTTTGATGACTCAGAAGAAATCACTCGCCTTGATGTTTCAGATTTATTTGAAGATTGTGATGAAAAAATAGATTACTTAATCGATGATGGAAATGTCCACACCAACTAGTTTATGTTCTTATTCTTTTAAGTTTATTGTCATCTTTTGTAATATTTTTCTAAGCATGTTTCTTTTAATGAATGTTTTCGTTTTCTTATAAATAAGTAATTTTAATGTTTTGTATAAAAACATGTAAACTACCAAAACATTTAAGCTTCCAAGATAAACGATGAAGATATGTGTCTAGTAGATAGTGCAACAACCCATACAATTTTTCAAAATAAAAAATATTTTGTCAACTTAACGTTAGCCGAAAATAACATTAACACAATATCTAACACTACACAATTAATTGAAGGTTCCGATAGAGCCAATATATTATTGCCAAAATGAACAAAACTCTATATTGATAATACTATGTATTCAACTAGAGTTACAAGGAATTTGCTTAGTTTTAAAGATATACGTAGTAATAGGTATCGTATAGAGACAACAAATGAAGATAATAAAGAATATCTTTACATTACTTCTATTGTTTCATGCCAGAAGCATATATTAAAAAAACTTGTTACCTTCTCTTTTGGATTATATTATACAACTATAAAAATTATAGAATCATTTGAAGTGATGCATCAAAAGTGTTTTGACCCAAAACATTTTATACTTTGGTATAATCGTCTTGGTCATCTAAAATCAATGATGATACGTTGAATAATTGAGAACTTTCATGGGCATCTGCTAAAGAACCATAAGATTCTTTTGTCAAGTGATTATACATGTCTCACTTGGTCACAAGGAAAATTAATTGTGAGACCATCCTCATCAAAAGTAATAGTTGAATCCCCAACCTTTTTACAAAGACTTCAAGGGGATATATGTGGGCCGATACACATACCATGTGGACCATTTCGTTATTTTGTGGTTTTAATAGATGCATCCACTTGATAGTCACATGTTTGTTTGATTTCTACTCATAAAGTTGTATTTGCTAGGCTTCTTACTCAAATCATCAGATTACGAAAAACTTATTATACGACTAGATAATACTGGTGAGTTTACAACTCAAGTTTTTTATGATTATTACATGTCCATAAGAATTGATGTTAAACATCCTATTGCACATACACACACACAAAATGGTCTAACTGAATCTTTTATCAAATGCCTTCAGCTTATAGCTCGACCTTTACTTATAAGAACAAAATTACATGTCTCTGCTTAAGGACATGCCATATTGCATGTTTCATCATTAGTCTGTGTTCGACCCACTGCTTACCATGAATATTTACCATTACAGTTTGTTTTTATTAATAACCAAATATTTCACATCTAAGAGTTTTTTATTAGGCTGTATATGTAACAATTGCATCACCACAACGTACTAAGATGAGTCCCCAATGTCGACTTGGGATTTATATTAGTTTTGATTATTAGATATCTTGAACCTTTAACAGGGGATATATTCACTGCATGTTTTGCGGATTGTCATATTGATGAGACACTTTTCTCATCATTAAAGGGAGATAAGATGCAACTAGAAAAGTAACCATTACTTAGAATACTTTTGTAGTATCCCATCTTGATCCTCGAACAAATCAATGTGAATCAGAAGTTCACAGGATTGTTTATTTACAGACGATTGGAAATCAATTACCTGATGTATTTACCGACACAAAGAAGATAACCAAATCATATATAGCGGCTGCTAATACCCCAGCACGTATTGATATCCCTGTAGGATAATTTGTTAATATAGCTACAAATGAATCTAAAACACACATGAAGCATGAGAGACCTATCTGTGCAAAAGACATAGTTCTAAGAAAGAGAAATGAACAAATACATAAGCAAGTCAATATTTCTAAAGAAATCACAGTATCTAAACCTCTAGAAAAAGGAACTCCTGTAAAAGAATTTTCAAAAAGAAACCTCCTGAAGATATATCGCTTGTAGAGGAAAGTAATGAGATCTCAATAAGTTATATGAATACATGAGAAGATAGAATAAAAATAAAATTGTCGTCGACAACATATTTTCATTTAAAGTGGTTCTCCCAATTACAAGAAGTAATGCAGAGAACGAACCACAGACAATTGATGAATGTCAACATAGAAATGATTGGCTAAAATAGAAAGGAGCTATTAAGACAGAATTAAACGTATTAGCACAACGTAAAGTATTTGGACTCGTAGTCCAAACACCAAAAAATGTAAAACCGGTTGGATACAAATGGGTATTCGTGCAAAAACAAAATGAGAAAAATGAAATCGTGAGATATAAAGCGCGACTAGTAGCACAAAGTTTTTTGCAAAGACTTGGTTTTGATTCTGACGAGACATACTCTCCTGTAATGGATACCATTACGTTCAGATTCTTAATTAGTTTGTCAATCTCAAAAAGACTAGATATGCCTCTAATTAGTTTATCTCTCTGATTCACATAAAGTACGGTCACAAATCGAGTATGTATTTACCTATGGTAACACTGTTATATCTTGCGATCTGTGAAGCAGACACTAACTGCAACTTCTTCAAATTATTTTGAGATCATCACAATTCATGAAGCAAGTCAAAAATACATTTGGTTGAAATCTATGATCTAACATATTCAAGACAATTACGGACTATCCTCAATCAGAGATACCTCAACGATATTATATGAAGATAATGCAGCATGTATTACACAAATTAAGGGAGGCTACATCAAAGGTAACAGAACTAAACATATATTGCCAAAGTTCTTTTATACACATGAACTCTAAAAAAACAGTGATATTGATGTCTAGCAGATACGTTCAAATGACAACTTTGCAGACTTATTTACTAAAGCACTCCTAACTGCAACATTTGAGAAATTAGTACACAACATTGGTATGTGTCGTCTAAAAAATTTTTCATTCTGAACAATTAAAGTTAACAACTTCAACTTCATACTAGATGTATAAATAAGGAGGAGTCGTGGACTGCATTCTTTTTTCTTCGCCAATAGTTTTTTTCTCATAAGATTTTTCTTGGTAAGGTTTTAACGATACAGTTTTAGCGTACCTATTTTTCTTTCGCTACGATTTTTATGAGATTTCTTGTGGCAATCATCCAAGAGGGAGTGTTAGGGAAGAATGGTAGATAACACTTGCACCAACCAAACATGTGATAAATAGTTCCCTCAGTTACATTATAAAAGGGACTTCGAAGAAAAGAAAAAAAGAGAAAAAGAGAAAAGAGAAAGAAAAGGAAGAGAAAGAAAAAGAGAGAAAATAGAGAAGCAAGAAAAAAGCAAAGAGTGTAGGTAAACTATTCAAGTTTCAATTGTCTTTTATATTTTGTCTTATAAAATAAATAAATTTTTAAGTGATCAAGAAAATCTATCCCTAATAATTTCAGAACAACTATTTAATTATTATTTGACAATTTTAAAAAAATTAATTTTATTATATATTATGTTTAAATATATTACTTACTTAATATTCATTTAACTTTATAATACCTTTGTATTCTCTTCGTTCATCAGCATAACTTAACAAAAACATTAGTGCTCCTATATACATTAATCTATCAATCCTTCGCAGCTTCCTCCGACTTTCTCTACACCTCAATCTTTGACTAGAAAGTTTACTTTTGACTTCCATTGCTTCGAAGTCTTCGAGATTCTTGTACTGCGTACACTCCAGATTCTTCAACACTCTTTTTGGACGCAACCGTTGGATTTGACCTTTTTTTTTATGTCAAAAAGGTAATAAAAAATTATTAAATTTTATCACATAAATATTTAAATCAAATCTAACTCCATTTTTCTTTTTGATTTTGGTTAGAGAAATGAAAAGATAATAAATATATAAATAGTTGTCAAAAAGTTTATTTTTTTTGTTTGACAACTCAAGAAAAAAAGAACGGAAGGGAAATATTCGAATTACATTAGAGTTTCAGATAATCTGAGATCTAAACGTATTAGTAGAGTTTCAAATTACATTGGACAATCGGTTCCCCAATTGGCTCTTGTAAACAACCGAATAGAACTAAAAATAACTGTGAGTTCCAGATGGATGATTTGAACTGTTGGGTGAATGTCATATAGTGCCGCTGTATGAAAATGGTCGAAAATGTAAACCTATCCAAATTAGTACTAAAATGGTGATGATTAATTGTAGTTTTGAATTATACACAAGTGAATGTACATGTGAACTAGATTCTTTCTTTCTCTTTTGTAGACTTATTTTCTACTGATGTAAAAGTGCGTAATATTATATAAACAAGATTTTTATATGGAGTTTTTTTTTATACATAATGATGTATTTACTTGTTCATGGTTCCTTAATTTCAAACTAAAATACCTTTCATTTTGATTCGCAATTTCAAAATACCATTTTCATATCATTCTAATAAAATTTTACATAAAAGTCTATAAGAATAAAATTTTTGTTGATGTAATTAGTTACAATAAGCTTATGTGATTAGTTCTCAGTTTGGGCCTCATATTTATCCTATATACCATGTTTGTATGGTGGCGCGATGTTCTACGTGAATCGATGTTGGAGATCATGAACCAATTCAAATTTGGATCTTGACATCTCGGTAGTTTTCAGATCTGGATAGTCTCTAACTATAGTTTACATAGAAATTTTCTACTTCAAGACAAACTTTGAAACAGCGAATATGCAAAAGCTTCTATATAGACTAACCCGAATGTGTTTTTTTTTTTTTTGTTTTTTGTTTTGGCACCAGTCAGAAGAAAAAAAATTATAGATCAGGTTGAAAAAACATATATGCATAAACATGTGGAGAGAGAGAGAGAGAGAGAGAGAGTCACATCATAGATTTTCCACATCCGGATATTTTCAGGTGGCACGACATAAACCACTCGCTAATCCCACATCAATTACATAAACGCCCCAAATGAGGGACCAACAGGTGGTCGAAATGTTATAACCTCAATAATAGCAGTTTCACTCTCTAAAATAACTCAAATAACACACTAAACCCATAACTCATCACAATATCTTATTTCAATCATCTGGTGTCTGTGCACCACTTAAATCAGAATCTAAATAGTTTCAAAATCCTGCTAAACTGAAAATAAGACAGATGGATCCTAGAGTTTCATTTGCGACCTTTCTCGAGGTGCAACTTAGTTCTTGACATCTCTACTATTGTTCATATTGCATTTATTGTCCTGTGATTTGAAATATTATCTATAAAACTGAGTGAACTGTAAAATTCAGCAGTAGAATATTATCTAATATTCAATAAGTTTAAGTTTTTCATAAAATACTATTTAACTGATTTTGAGATGGTAGATAAAAACAATCATTTCAAAATTAGAACAAGTGCTGCAATACTCAATAAAATAGAAATTATACAAGATATATTCAACATTCAAGTCCATGTCATGCAAAACTTGGTAAAATCATGTTGTCTCAATAATTAATTATTCATTTCTTTACTATGGTCAAAGCACCACCTTATCTCCTATTTTTTGCATACCAATTTTTAAACCCGGGTAGCACAGTCCTTTAACCGTATGTAAGATTTAAGTCAGGACCAAATCCGCATTGGTCTGGACTTAGGACCAAGTACACATTGGTCTGAACTTACGACCAAGCCATCATTGGTCTGGGCTCAAAACTAAGTCGGCATAGTTTTGGATTTATGACCAAGTCCACATCGGTTTGGATTTCGAACCATAACCTCCCAATTTATTTTCATAATCATATTGTACTCATTCCGTCAATGAATAGTTGAATTTGTCATCTCATATATAAATAACAGTTAAAAACATACAATAGTATAACTCGAAATGAATGTAGGAAATCATGCTTTTCAACTCAGATAATTGTGCATTTCAAAATATGTATCAATATGAATATAGGCATATTGTTATTCTAGATTGGTACCCTTCACCTAATCATCCAAGTTGACTCAAGTAGTCCTCTTGAATTCATTTCGATTTATGTGCAATTCTGCCAAGCACAATTGTTTATTAACAACAGCTTAAGTATCTTG
Source organism: Euryodendron excelsum (assembly GCA_033060915.1). Classification (NCBI taxonomy): domain Eukaryota; kingdom Viridiplantae; phylum Streptophyta; class Magnoliopsida; order Ericales; family Pentaphylacaceae; genus Euryodendron; species Euryodendron excelsum. The sequence goes on from CM065398.1 coordinate 3,514,128, forward strand.
CAACGTGGTATGAAGACTTTATAATAATTCTAAGTTTATTCTTCCTAATGAGAAATGACCAAAATATCCTTATGGCCCATTCAACTTAATGGATTTGATCTCCACCGTCTTTTAGTTTCAAAAATCCTAAACACATGTAATGGTTTTCCAAAATTCTTTAAAAATATTTAAAATAATAGCAAATGGCAATTTAAAATTATTAAAATAAATAGTCTAGGTAATTTTTTGGGGATTATCCAAGTAATTTATGTCAAATACTGGACAACTAAAAATTTTTAGAAAATGCTAATTAATTTCTAAAATTTTCAAAATTGATTTCTCAAATTATTATTGTAAAATATTAGCTCAAATAAAATCTTTTTAGTGGTTGATTTTCTTTAATTTCTTATATTTACAATTTATACCGAAAGCGGGTATTTTTTGTTTGAAATGTTCAAAAATACATAATAATTAGTAGATGTTTTTGAAGCATATCCACTCTCCTTCCATAGTTTGTAAATGAGTAAAATCAAGTCATATAAAATTTGTAGCAACTTAGAATTTGTAAAATTAATCAACTAAAGAAAATCAAAACAAGTTTCAATTAAAATTCAAGAAAAATATATAGTTTTCAAATTGGGCCAAGCATAATATAAATGAACTCTACATTCTTTGTGGGACCCACTGGTCCAAACCATGGCTGGGCCTTGCTTGGCCGAGGTTTGTCATCTTCTTTCTATTTTCGCTCAATTTTGACACCCTTCATTAAATCAGATTTTTCTCCCTCTTTATTAATGGAATCAAATGATTCTTGAGTTTAAATTGTTTTACAATTTTTGAGTTGAGGTCGTTCAACCCTCCGAAAATATCCTGCAAGTTAATGGTTCTACCCAGATTTCTAGCAGACCTAAAATTGCATTCTTTTTCTTTCATGCACCGAATCAGTACCCAATCAAGCATAACAACTCCCTTTCTAGGATTTGTAAATGGGTAAAATCAAGCCACATAAAATTTGTAGCAACTTAGAATTTGTAAAATTAATTAATTGTTCAAAACAGGTTTCAATTAAAATTCAAGAAAAACGTATAGAGTTTCTGGATTGGGCCGAACAAAATATAAATGAACTATACATTCTTTGTGGGATCCACTAGTCCAAACTACAACCTAAAATCATGGTTGGGCCTTGCTCGGCCGAGGTTCATCATCTTCTTTCTATTTTCGCTCAATTTTAATACTGTTCAGTAAATCAGGTTTTTCTCCCTCGTTTATTAATGGAATCAAGTGAGTCTTTAGTTTAAATTATACTACTCAAAAATATGTACAACTTTCGTGTTTTACGATTTTTGAGTTGAGGTCGTTCGGCCCTCCGAAAATAGCCTGATCAGAAAGGATGTCTTCCAATTGAAAATGCATGTCTTCCACAATCCTAAACACACGGTTCTCCCTACTTGAGATTCAAAAATGTCTTCCACAATCTTAGACTGACCATTAGAAAGACTGTTGATAAATAAATGTCGGTTAATTATATTTTGCACCCTTACACTTTACATCAAATTCTACTTCAGTACATTTATTTTTAATTGTAACAATTAAACCCTTATAGTTTTAATTTGTTATAATATTAATTTTCTGTTAACTTCCGTTTAGAAAATAGACGAAAAATTTGCATATGACAAACACATTACCTTTTCAATGGACAAAGATGTAAAATCATACTTCTTCCTAATAATTTACCATAAATTTTTCTTAAATCACTTCAAAATCATGAGTGTAATTAAATTTATGATATATAAAATTTGAATTCATGTAAAAAATTTCAATTCAACTCTTGGGCCATATATATATGAGTCTTTGGGATAGATTTTACATACTGGTCTATTAAAAAAAGTCATGTGGTTATCATATACGAATTTTCTGTCAATTTTGCAAACAAAAGATTAACAATGCAACAAATTAAAAATATAAGGACTTAATTTTTACAATTGAAAATAAAAATTTTAATAAAATAAAATTAAGTGTAAAATACAAAAATATAAAGTGTAATTAACCAGCACATGTCCATAAAGCTAGATGCATGCATGAGTCCAATAGCTTATCCATGAGCAGTGGGGTTTGGATAATTTCAACCGGCTGGGCCAATCTGGTTATGATAATTATGGGGGCTAGGAGTTCTTTTGTACAACCAAGTTTTGAGTTTTTCTCTGGGAAAAAAAATAGAGTTTATTTGTTTCAAAATATTGTTATTATATATTTTGGAAATTATATATCTTTGAGCAAATTGTTTCATCATTATATTATAAAAAACTAAATACTCAGGAACTGGTTAACTGCATATGATATTTGCTCGTTGCCTTTTATGGTATCATCTGTTTAACATCTGTAAAATATTAGGCTTTTATGGTCATTGCTCGTTGGTCTTTTGCTCCTTGTTTCAATCCTACATCGGTTGAGAGTGGAAAGGGGTGCAAGGGACAAAGTTAATATAAGAAATGTTAAGTTTTCTTGATTAAGTGCACCACTCAATAGCTTAGCTAATAACTTTTGATTTTAGTAAAATTGCTCTTGAAGAGATGAAAATTAAAGTTTAACTAGTAGAAAAGCTTAATAGGTGTCTTTGGAATGAGGAGAAAAAATTATGTGATTATAATAATTTTTCATATAGTATATTTTTCTCTAAGGCTGATGGTTTTTTTCTTGTTTTGAGAGTTTTTTACGTAAATCCTTGTGTTGTGTTTTTCTCTATTTATTTTGATATTCTTGTCTTTCCTATTTTCAAAAAGGGTGTGTTTGGGAGAGCCAAAAATTTCTAACAAGTAGTATCATAGCCTTTTTCGATTGTTTTGTTTATTTCTTAAAATTCTTAGTATGCTCTACAGTTGCAGTTTTGACTGATCTTCCACATCATAAAAGATTTTCTTGAAATTATTAAATATTATCCTTTTGGTGAGGTGGAGCTTTGGTCTGATTATCCTTTTGGTGGGGTGGAGGTTTTGTGTGGTAATGTGGATACGTACAGTCTAAGAAGATTCGGTTTAGGATATTGTGTTTTAAGCGGGACCAATGTGACCCTTCAAATTTTTCTTGAAAATCTTGAAGTTCTGTTTAGAAAAATACTATTCATTTCTATAGTAAAAATTCATCAAGGCAATGTCAGGAAGTAGGGTTTCAAATCCTATAAGATTTGATATGGAAAAATTTGATGGGCAAATCAATTTTGCCTTGTGGCAAGTGCAAGTGAAGGATGTTTTGATTTAATTAAGATTACACAAGGTGTTGAAGGGCAGACTAATCCCTGAAGTTAGCAGTGATACTAGTGCGAGCAGATCTTGAATGAGTGATGAAGATTGAGAAGATTTGAATTTGAGAGCAGCAAGTGTAATATGTTTGTGCTTGGCCAAGAATGTTCTTGTAAATTTGCATGAAATATCTACGGCAAAGGAACTCTGGGTAAAGCTTGAAAAGTTGTATCAGACAAAGGGCATCTCGAATTAGGTGTATCTGAAAGAGCAGTTTCATATATTGCGGATGAGTGAAGAAACAACTATTTTAGATCATTTAAGTGTTCTCAGTGGCATCGTCTCTGAACTCGAATCTATTGGAGTTAAAATTGAATATAAGAATCAAGCTTTAAGACTTATCTGGTCTTTTCCATCTTCGTATGAGCATACGAAGCCTATGTTGATATATAGAAAGGAGAAAATAATTTTTTTAGAGGTTACCAGTAAACTTTTTTCTGAAGAGAGAAAACTAGGCGAAGAATGTAATCACTTACTGGAGAGCCCAGCAATGGCCGTTGGCGATTGGAAGAAGAATTCTATGAAGAAGAAAGTAGTCTGCTAGGTGTGTGGACAATTTGGGCAAGTCAAGAAAAATTGTCCAAAAGGTGAAGTGGTTTGGGCAAGATGCTCCAAGTTAGTGAATGGAAATACTGATAATGACACTAACACTGTGTCTCTCTGCATAAATAATGATGTCGCATGATAGAGGAAAGGCAAATGTGGGAGTTGCACCATAATTTTTTAGCAATGTTGTTTTTCGACATGAGTCGAAGTGAAATACTTGGAATTGGTTTATTTTGAGTGCATATGCTTTTATGGTGGAGCATGATAACATAAGTTATAAAGATATTTATTAAGGTGGAGTATGGTTGTGGGATAACCCAAAGTCGCAAAGATGGATATTGTTGGTCTTTTGCTCCTTTTTTCAATCCCACGTCGGTTGGGAGCGGGAAGGCGGGCAAGGGGCAAAGTTAATATAAGGAATGTTAAGTTTCCTTGATTAAGTGCACCACTCAATAACTCAGTTAGTAACTTTTGACTTTAATAAAATTCCTGAAAGTTAAAGTTTAGCTAGTGGAAAAGCTTAGTGAGTGTCTTTAGAGTGAGGAGAAAAAATTGTGTAATTGTAATAATTTTTCTCATGATGTATTTTTCTCTGGGACTCGTAATTTTTATCTTGTTTGGAGTGTTTTTCACGTAAATGTTTGTGTTGTATTTTTCTCTATTTATTTTGATATTTGTCTTTTTTATTTCTAAAAAAAGTGTGTTTAGGAGGGGCAAAAATTTTCAACACTGCTTTGATATAGCTCGGGCCCCAGGGTTGTAGAGACTTCTGGAAGGAGGCAAGGTGACGCACTCAGTTTGATCATTGATCTAGATCTTAGCTCACATGGAGCAGCCCAGTAGCAGGATTATGGATATAATTTTCTTTGCATATGTATATATATATTATGGTCACATTGACCCACCTCTACAGAGTAAATTGCGGATACTTGTAATCAAGTATAAATTAACCACAAGTCTCAATGAAGCTTGGAATATGTCAGGTGAGATTCAAACGCAAAATATTTGAGTTCACGTTTCATCCCAGGTTTGCTCTCGTTCCTTTAGCCTACACTGTGCCAGTATGGATAGGTGGTTTTAGTTTGGCAATCCCTCTCTTTTTGAAATTTTCTTCATCTCTGCATTAGGTTGTGAGCAACTTTACTGGATTAAGAGGTCTCTTTTCCCTTTGTTCTCTCTCTCTCTCTCTCCAATGTTCTTTCAACTCTTGTGATTTGCTTTTCCTGCTTATCGGGGAGCTGAATTATGTATATTTTATTTGGCAGTATGGAGCTCAAGCCTACAGAATTCAAGGCCATTTATTTTGAATTTAGGGCAAAAGTAGTCATCAATTCCAATTCTTAAGCGCTGCCAAACACAGTGGATGAAGTCCTTTCATATAGAAGAGAGAGAGAGAGACTAATTTATATACCCAAGCTCCACCATATGGGCCTATACACCATGACGAGGGCCTATGATGTGTAGTTGGACCTTGAAGACTTGGTGGAACAGTAGGTCAATGGTCACCCTAATTCAACTTATGTATATTCTCATTAAAATTGAACCTGTAGATATTGACCAAGAACAATGAATCACACTGAGCACCGGAGAGCTGCTGGCCAAAGAGACTTCATTTATTTCTTTACGCAGCATAAAAAAAAAAAAAAAACAAACAAAGAGACTTCATTTCTTAAGTTAACAAGGGAGTGATGAATAGAGTTGCGGAGCCAAAATTGCAGTAGGGTTAATTGTTTGTGTGTACCGTTCACCGAGGCATGGCTTCCTATATAACATGTTGGAGATGATCTTCTCGGCACATCGTGGGCGTGATTGTTGGGCCTCCTTACTGGATAAGGAAAGATGAGTGACATTGAGTCCGAGATCACGGAATCCCTTGATATCAGGGAGTAGATCTTATCATGTCAACTAGTCAACGATTGTCTTATCAGGTACTTAAATCTGGCGGAGCCTGGATAACCTATTCGATGGGCTGCTCAGCAAAGGACTGGATTATATCTATCATATACTACCTATGGTTTTAAAATTTTGCCAATATATCGGGCCTAGTAAATGCTCATATTATTTATATATAATATTTGTACGGACGTACGAATAAAAAAAATTTCTTTTATTTTTCGCATAGGTTTGAAATTTAACAAAAAGTACTTGTTTTTTTTTAATTAGAATGTAAAGTACATGAATTAAATATTTTGCGTACTATATTTTTAAAAAAGAACTTGATTAAAAATGATGATATAATCTAATATATCTTAGTAAATTATTGATTTTATATTTAATATATAATTATAATAGTATAATTACTGATCATTAAATTTATTTAACTTATTAATTATAAAATAAAATTGTATAATTCGTGATTTGCGTCTTTACTAGCATCATGTTATATATATTTGTAATTTTTTTAATAGTTTATATAGTTAAATTAAATATATTCTAATATTTTGTATTGAAATAATAAAATAAGAAACATAAAATGTATTTATCTATCATTTTAATTTAGCTATTTGTTAATAATATATTCTAAAAAATTGATATATATGAGGCAAAAATATTACCTACAACATGTCCAATAAGAATTGCTTATAAATGTTATCATCTTTATTATTTTGACTTTTTGACTAATGTTTGTATGAGACCCGTATAATTATATATTTGAATTTTTTACGTTCTCTTATTTTTTTACCAAATTTTATAAATATATTTTTTTTAAAAATTATATTAAACTCAATTGTATTACGGACTATTCTTTGGTCGTATCGTATTTTACCAACTATGAATATTGGGTATAGATAGAGTAAACAGAACCGTTATTCATAAATATCATATGAGAATATAGGACTTTCAGTATTCTCAATATCAGTAATACCTCGGATCAAAATACAGGATATCTCGGACGATATCTCATTATATTTAACCCAAAAAAATTCTCCTTTTTCATATGTATCCGACGACATACACCGGTATTTTGTAAAATATCTCTATTATTTTTTCTGGTCAACAGTGCTAACCAATTCATTAACATATTCAATTGATACTTTCACAAAAAAAAAAAAGAAAAGAAGTGGATCTTTCTTTAATTTTAGTTATAGTTGAATATGATTAAATTAATTTATCTAACTACAATACAAGAAATACTAGTGACTTTAAAGGATTAGTAATCTCCCATTATCAATTAAAGCTACTAAACAATATGTACACATATAATTTTGGGTTAATTATACCTTACATTTTTACACTTTACATCAAATTTTATTTCAGAACCTTCACTTTTAATTGTAATAATTAAACTTTTATATTTCTAATTTATTGCAATGTTAACATTCTGTTTGAAAAATTAACAAAATATTTGCATTTGATAATCATATGGCTTTTTCAAAGGACATATATATAAAATCTGACATTTTTCCATCCCAAAAATTCACATACATTGCACATGATTAAAATTGAGAGTTTTTATATAATGCTTAACTACATTATATACATCACCAAGTTAATTACATTCATTATTTTAGAGTGATTTAAGAGCAATTTGTGTTAGATTATTAAGAAGAAGTATGATTTTACATCGTTGCTCTCCAAAAGGTAACGTGCTTGTCCTGTGCAAATTTTTTGTTTATTTTCTAAACAAAAGTTAGAAAATAAAGAGTATAATTTCTCTATCTTAGTTCTTAATGATAATAAAGTAGACAATTAACTTTTATTTGGGTTTGGTGTGTAATACACTACGACCGAAAGAGGTACTATGATTGGTAATTTGGTTGATTTTAATTATTGTATTTCTATTTTAATTAAGTGGTAATGTTGTTACATCTAATTAGTTGAGTTGGGTTTGTTGTTATTTGTATTAACTGTATGGACTTATGTTAATTTGTTCTAACTTTTATTCCATTTTTTTCCTTAGAAAGCAAAGATTTTGTTAGCTAATTAAGAGATCTTTTCTGAGTCTCAACATATTTGTTTTACCTTATTCAATAAATATTTTTTTTTACCTTGTTCTAACTTTTCTTCAATATATTCGTTAGCTAATTGTATTGATTTGTTTTACCTTAGCAAGCAAAGATTTTGTTAGCTAAAATACAATGGCCCTAAGATATATATTTAACAAAGGATATGTTGGAAAATAATGGCCAATATACTTCAATAAAATAGTACCGACTCCTGTGAAAAACAATGACTGATATTTCATAATCTCAACAATATATCATTGTAGTATTAAAAATCTCAAAGGCTTGTCCGTATTGGTCAAGTGAGTGTGCTCTGGGCATTGGCCAATTTGAAAAGATGAGGATAATCAAATTTTCAATACTCATGCCTATCAAATTTTGCCATATGTAATTTATTTCATGAAAAATCTTTTCATTGATAATAAATTCGGACAAGTGAGTGTGCTCTTGCACATTGGCCAATTTGAAAAGATGAGAATAATCAAGGACTCAGTAGGACGGTAAAAAATATAATAATAAGATAGTTTAAAAATTTTCAATACTCATGCCTATCAAATTTTGCCATATGTAATTTATTTCATGAAAAATCTTTTCATTGATAATAAATTCATATTACTACTGATGTAATAAAATACTACATTGGTACTACTACTTAACTATTGGACTTTTTTTCCAGGTAGGACAACCCTGCAAGGCTGCAAATAGAATTCCTGAAAAGAGCTTAATGAAAGGCAAAAGGCCCTCATTTTGATTATACAAAAAAAAAAAAACCGTCTCATTGAGTAATTTTAGTCAATACCAATGGTCTTTCCTTTCAAGTACTTTTTTATACATAATGAACTAAGTTGCCTGCAAACAGTTGTGCAATTGGTCATTGACAGCGCGTGTATTGACAATATCAATCTCAATGAGGCCCTTGAAGGCACAGCTTGGGAATTGAAGAGCAAGTCACATGCATCCTCAATGAACTCAACCAGTGGCTCTCCAAATAATTTATAGACTATAATAATAATAAGAATATTCAACAAAAACTAAAACCAAACTTATCAGAAATTGCAAGGTCAAGTATAAATCCGATGGCATATCCACAAAATACAATCCTTCTGATCAATTGATTCTGCTTCATTATCAAATTGCTCAATCTACACAAAAGGTTTTACAAGAAAGCATATGTTGTGTATGATACTCTCAGCTTCTAGATATCATAAAGCATTCCTTTGTTTTTTTTTTTTTTTTTCATGAACTCCTAAACTCCATCGCCCTTTCCCCCACCAGGAAAAAATAATATGGTTAGCCTGTGCTAAACAGCAAGTAATCTTTAAGGAAAAACAAAAAGTTGAATAGAATGTAAGTTAACTAGTTATTAGGAGGTTTATCAGCAGACGTCAGTGTTTTGCCAGCCAGTGAAGCAGAGCTGGCTGACTCATCAGTTTCAACAAGTTTGCGGAGTCTCTCTTGAAGTACTCGAATTCTGTCCTCGGTCTTCCGGAGCTTTCTCCATCTGTAAGAAAACCAGAGGCCAAAACCACCATATACAACAATATAGGAGCCCCATACGTAGGGGTAAGTTTCTGCATTATCTTTGATTTTCCGGTACTGATCTTCAATCATCCCTCTCCAGCCAAGAGGTGAAGGGCTTTCAGCCTGCTGAATGTCTTCATTTTCTGGAGTTGCCATTTTGTCTTCTTTTGTTTGTCTTATATACTTGGCTAACGACAGATTGAGAATCAACAAAAGACAACCACCATTTATTCAGTTACTTGGCTGAAGAGAGAAAAGGAGTAGTCAGAGTATGGAGCAGCTATTCCATGTCCAGTCACTACCAAAATTTAAACAAACCCACTGTGGTCTACCATTATTAAGTAATTTTAACAACATAAACTGGTACCACTGCTAATGGATAACTAAAACTAGTACCATTGTATATGCATAACTACATAAACTAGTACCATCAATAGTACCTGTAGTACCTAGAACGCACACCGTTTTGGTATGTAGAACGGGAATGAGAACATGTCATGTCACATATTCTAAAATGTAGTACGATAAAAGTAGACGTGAATAAATTACACTAATAGAATTTAAGGTACTTCTCGGCCAATTTCTTTTGAGAGTTAGAGATCCAATAAATTTAATCTATCTTTTCATATTAATCATGTAAAAACACACTTCTAGGAGCATTATAGGCTTTTTGTTTTTATTATTCTTTTGCCAAAATACCATTCTCCCAGGATCTTCATTAGTTATATTTGACATTTTTCCTCCTTAAGCAACCTTTTAAGTAAATAAATAGGGAAAAGATTTTGGGAATGTATCGGATCGCTAAATTCAATATTTTGAAATGTAAGTATACCATGTTTCGGAACGTCGTTCAAAACACGTAAGTTGCTAAGGAATTAGAGTGTGGTGATAACACTAAATGGTACCAATCAGCGTGAAGTAGGTCATAACTCCTTCTAATTCAATAATCAACCAAAACAGATCCCAGCACTCCATTCCAGGAATGTATTCAAAACTCAGAAATTACTTCCTAGAAAACATTATAGCTCACAACTCCAAAGCATAAGTCAATTTTGTAGTCGTGTCATCTGACAATGGTAGGTTATTATATTAAACATATCTTTTTTGGTATTGTTTGTGTTGTCTATTTTCTGCACTTGGCAATTAGGAGTCCTCTTTGTTGAGGCAAGGAAAGATAGTTTTGTCAGATGTCCAGTGTTCATACTTGGGCCACAGGCTGTTATATTTCATTTTTTGCCAACTATAAAAATGTTTTTATGAGTATTTTCGTTTTAAAACGAAATTCTTGGCAGCTCCAACTTAGAACATGATTGATTGTTAACTATAATCCATGGCCACTTTCATTCTTGGCATAGTTCATAGCCTTGGTGGTGTTTTCAACCTAGAATCATATATTCGGTATTGTAGGTGAATATTAATGGCCAAATATTCATCAGTTGCTAAAAAGGAAATGTTAAAGCAAGTAGAAAAATGTAAACCAAGTGAGAAGTTCGGCCAAGGTGTTCATTTTCAACTGTGGGACTACAGTTGAAAGATTTTTACATTGACAGTGTTAGGTCTTATGTATGTTGGCAAATTTCATAGACTAAAACACTTTATTAGTACTTCGTATTTCTTCATTGTTATTTTAGATTGTAGTGTTTGAAGTGTTGTAAGTCATAAGAAATTAGGGCTGGAATGCGAGTTGAAGGGTTTATCATCCACACGTGTTAAAAGTGCATGGACATACTTAATAGGTTTGAAGCAAGCCAGACAAGTTCGAGATGTCACCTAACATCACTACAGCAACATAATCACTATGGATCTCGCTAGACCTCGATTGAAGATTCAAAGGGTGATGTTTCTGTGTGATAACTTAGGGGTCGACCCCTTTTCATTGCTACTTGTCGCTTTAGAGAAGCACGAAAGACTTCCTCTATTGGAAAGCGTGTCTGGGACGGTTTGACCTGTATAAATATGGCATATCCAAGAATTTGTAAGAGAGCAAAGCTACACAAAAAAGTGGTCTAAAGGTTTCTAAACAACTAGAAGAGGCTCCCAACTTAATTCTTAGCAAGATCAACCATTCTCCTTCGCTGGTTGGTGTCATGAACCAGCTCGAGACGACTTATCGTAGTAAGGAAACTATACAAGTGGATTGATGGATTTGAATTCAGTCCTTGGTGTATTCTAGAGATGTCGTTGAGTTCGATATTCAACCAACCATTGAAGAACCAAAGGATAGATATATGATCACGGGATGAATTTAATACAAGAAGATCACATCTGCAAGCATGTGAATTCGGCACCTGAGGATTGAAACTATTTAGGGTTGAGTTGTAAGTTAACTATTTTGTATTCATTCTTGATAGTAATCAGTGGCTGAACTAGCTCTTGTGATTTTACTCAATTGAGATTTTTCACACTAAAAACATCATGTCTTGTTTTACGTGTGATTGATTTATATTTACTTATGCATGACATGTGATTGTGAATGACTCCATCATAAATTGCATACATACACTATAAAAAGGCCTAGCAGTGGTGACGAAATAAACTTAGAAGTGAGAGTCAGAAGCCTAGAGACCCATGAGAAGGTACCTTCCTGTGAGGCCTCCTAGAGGCCTAGAGGCTGGAGTGAGTCCAGAATGTACACGAGCAGGTCCTGGGGTAGTGACGAGATCCAAAGGCGACACATGTCCTCTTCAACCAACATGTCACACATCATCAGCAGGTAGTTACAAAATGGGACAAGTGGCAAACAACAAAAAATTTGTGATGCCTGCAACCACCAAAGGGACGTACCGTGCACAACCCAGTTTAGCACCTTCAGATGAAATAAACACATTATTAACTGTTTAAAATTTTATTGTCGAAATACCACATGGAACTCCATCAACAACTGTACCTATCTAATCATCAACCAAGGTTTATCTTTAAATTCTCAAATGAATAATTATCATCAAAATTTTGTTTTTCATTAATTGAAACTTGTGACTTTTAGTTTCTACTTTCTAGTTATCATCATATCTTGTTTTAATACATCACTAGCGAATTCCAACACTTCCGATCATGTGTTCTGCAATTTTCTGTCATGAATTTCATACTTGGTCTTGTGTATGTGCCATCGCTATTTGATTAGAAGTTTGTCATCCCAAAACACACCAAGAAAATTGTGTACCCAATTTTGTTGCCTCAAAAAAGTGGGCTTCATAACTTTTTTTAATATATTTTTACTTTATTTTTTTTAGCAAAAAGGTAGTTTTGTGTGTGTGTGTGTGTTGGGGGGTGGGGGGAATCAGTGTAGCTTCCCTGCCCGAGTTTGACCAAAGTAATCCCTACCCCGTTGAGCTCTCCGATAAGAAGTAAGTCATAGCTGAACGAAGCCCTACCTAAGGTGCAAGTTAGTAGAGGCCTTTTACACATGACGTTTAATTCACAAGAACTACTATGTCAAGGAGATTTGAAATTGCGATCACGTGAACAGGAGCGGGAGATTTCATCCCGTCTACCAAGACCAACTCAACCACGTGCCACCTCGAGTGGTTCCTTAATCAAGAAAAAAGGTTATGAAATCCACTTGAGGCTAAAAAAGAACCAATGTTTAGAAACCCAAGCCACATACAAGCTTAATTCCGCAAAGTTGCCCAATCTTCAATCTCGGACCAATGTTAGTCCTGACACACCAGCAGTCACACATCACATACTGTTTTCTATGGGAAACAAAGTATAAACATGAAAAGACAACCTAGATAGACAATAAATTCAAACGAATATACTAACTTTTTTTGTAGGTGAAATAAACCTAATATTTCCAGATTCTACCCAACCAACCAGATCAAATAAAATGATAGGAATGCTTATAAGAATATAGGCAAAGAGGGGACCATATCACATAGATGTTGAAATTTTGAAGATTAGAGGTCATCTGTTAAAATAAGGTTTCCATCATAAAATTCATATTCACTCACAGACAATGTATAGAGAGCAGACAAGTGTGGTGAGGGAACATCCCAAGAAGCAGCCTTGCCAAAACCCGAATTGATAAGCAACAAATAATGATGATGTCCATGTAAGATAATTGCACATGCAACACACAGAAAGAAACCACATATATCTTCCTTGTGTAAATATTCCTTTACTTGAATTATAAGAAAAGCATGTGAAAATTGACAAAAAGGACCTAAAGTAAGGAATTGAAATTGAGTGGAATGAGAGATTTTGGAGTAGAAAATCACTGTTTAGGTGAAAAATTAGAGTTTTAACAAATTTGCGGGTTTGTCATGGGCCATGGCAAAAATAGTCAGATGGTGGTGATAGTGCAGTGGTGGCAGCTATGCCAACACTATTAAGGCTACACAACAGCAGCCATGGTGGAAGCAGCAAAGAATGGCCGCAGCAATTCCACCAGATATGGTGGCATTGGTGCTGGAGTCAATGGTAAGTCTTTCAAGATCATTTTTTTACTCCCAAAACCTGATCCTCAAAACCCTTATCCAAATATAATCATTAAAACAATGGTAATTCTTTGAAGATCATTTTTGACACATTATGGTACAACTAAGGGGATCAAGCTTATCAAAATATTTTTCATATATATTTCACCAAAACACTTGCGCTATAGTAGATCACACATTTACAAATCTTAATCTCTAAAGGGAGAACACCAATTTCGTGTGTCCGAAATTAAAGCTAACTCAATTTTTAAGATTCCCAATCTACCATAAAAAAACAATTTTAGTAAGGTTAAGATCCCTTTAGTTTTCATTTATGTGAGCGAAAAAATGGAAAATCACACATGTACAAGCAATCCACATCTATATACTTGGTAATTGTTGTGCTTTCTTCTCAAATCCATCTACGCCCATCTGCATCTTCACGCATGTACAGATTTCAAGAGAGAGGGTGTTTGGAGAGAGAACTGACAAAATTGGTGCTTCAGATGATCTCTCTACAATTTCTATGGCAGCAGTACTTTCGGTTAACAGGGGAACAAACTACTCAAGGAAGACTAGAAAACACAAGAAACTTGGTGTTCAGACTGAAGTTTTATCGGTGTTTGATTTTGATGGGTGCTAGTGGAGTCACCGAAGGCCAATAGGGTGGCTGGAGTTATGATAAAGTTCTCAAAGAGCGACTAGAAAACGTAATTGCCTTCATTGTTGCAGATGATGTACTGGGGGCTTCGGAGGACGATTTCGGAGAGCAAGGCATCTCTGTCGATTGTTGATGGAATCGAAGCCAATCTTGGACACGGCGATCTTCAGAGACAGGTCTCTTTCCCAAGGTTTCATAAATTATTTGAGTTTATTAATTTAATGATAATTGGGAAATTTTGGTATTTGCTCTGCCTACAATTTTATATCCTCCGTTTGGTTTTCTAGAAAAAGACAAGGAATATTAATATAAACTTCTGACTTCTTATTGTTATTGTATATTTGTTTCTTGGGTTGGGAGGAAGAATTGGTTTCTAGGGCTTTTGCTATTTTTGTAGAAGTCTAGAAAAAGGTGAGCAATGTAGTTTGAGCATCTAGTAAATAACAAATTGTTTAATAAGCAAACATATTAAACAAGCGGGCTGATATGTATGTTTTAATACACATACATCACTAAAACATACATATCAGCCCGCTTGTTTAATATGTTTGCTTTTTATAGGTTAAGTAAATATGTTCCAATTTTCAAACCACTCGCTTTTAAGGTTCAATCAAATTTGACAATCCCCTCGACACTTCTTTGAAATTGCACTACCTACTTATGTTTACTTCATCTAATTCCTCATTTTTTTGTCACTCGTGATGGTCGAACCGCAGAATTGCTGACATAATCTTTGAGAACTTTTAAATCTTTTTCCAAGTTCGAAGAATTGTGCCTCTTCAAAGTCATTTCAAATTTATGCAAATAAAGCCATGGATTGAATTTAAATCTAGGCTTGTGAAAATTTTATTGCTCAAGTTAGTTCAACAAATAAGAACCACTAGGTATGACACTTGGACTGGTGAATTCTTATAACATTGAGTATAGTAGAAACTGATTTTTATTACAATGAGACTTACAACTGGAAAAAAAAAAAACAAAAATGTAAATATCTTTTTTTTTTTTATCAACAAAAGAAATTATCATTAAACAGAACGATATTACCGAGGAAGGTCATCACTAAAATGAAACTCAAATCAGGCCAGGCTGAGGACGAAAAACAAGAGAGGTTGGCTAGAAGCTAACTTACATGAGCCTAACCGGACCTTGAAGATTTCTTACCCCTATAATATTGAAAATGAAATCCAATACTTTTTTACTCATGATTTGGCTTTTATCCAGAAAGCCAGCTGTAATTTTATGGTGTAGATGGTACGCTGTCAATCCAATGTAGCTCTATTGAAAACAATATTATTCCTGAGCAACCAGATAATTGCAAGAAATAAATGGTTTGTTTGGAAGTGCTATCAGTTTTTATTTTTTGTTGTCTGTTTCTATTTTTTATTTTTATTTTTTGTTTTTTATGGTCTAATAATGGCATTTATAAGTTACCGTTCCTCTAAAAGTACTATATCAATGTTTTAGAATAAGAAAACACATTTATTTTAGTATTTTTTTATGTTTTTGTTTTTGAAAAAAAAAAAAACAAAAACAAAAAACAGAAACCAAACGCACCCAAAGCTTCCCAAATTATATTGTCTAAGTTATGCAACTTGAACGCATACCACTAAAATGCAAGTTCAGATAAGGAATCAAGAGAGACCCAAAACACTCCCCACTAGTTTAGAATATAGGACCAAATTAGCCAGGAAACCTTGCATCTCAACAGTCAGCGACTTCTATATTGGTTTTTGTTTGTATTTGGTTTGGATTTTGTAGTATGGATTTTGGCTTTGGTTTTGGGATAAAATCTAGCTATATTCTTGTCTCATCTCTTGTAATCTTTCTCATAATTTCTTTGTAATTTAAACAAGAGTTTTGTTCAATAAATTTCTAGACTTGTAGATTTAGATGGCTTTTGGTTATTTTGGCAAGCTTTCGTCTATGGATTTTTCTAATTAAACCTATTGTTTGAAAGCATAGAAAGTGAAAAGGGAGTTTCTAAATCTCATTAAATATCTATTTTGTGCTTATTCTCTATTTTTAGAATTAATTGTTGTAGAAAACATAGATCTATAATCATGGTTAAGTAACTTGTAATTTATTTCATAGAACCTCTTAAATGTGATTAAATCTAATTCCAAATTAATTAGAGAATCCTAGATTTTTAAAGCTAAATCTTTCTAATCAACGACCTTTTGGAAGATTCTTGATTTGAGTTAATTCAAAAATTTACTTTCAAATTCCATGCTAAAATTGTTAGATTGAAGCAATTGCACCCAAACCCCCTTAACCCCCTCTTTATTCAATTTAAATCTCGACTTATTTTCACTTGAATTTATATTGGCTTAAAATTAATTTAGTTTTAATTGTTTTAGTTGTGGTAGAATTATCAAGTTTATCAAATTGCTTAATTAAAATTTAATCGTTCAAATTAGTGTTTTAATTGTCACTTTCAATTAATTACTTATTTGATAGTTGTAAGCACTTCATTTTTGCCTGCTTGGCAATCTCCGACCCGGCCAGATTCAGTTTTCAAACATCACAATACATGCAAACCCAAGACGGGTCTTTTAAACTCTAATCCAGTCAACTAGTCGCTTCCCAAACCCACAAGGCCCAATTGAAACCATAAATACCATCATGCCCTTAGGCATTCTAGGTAGCTTTTCGAGACCGGGTGGTCTCGGGAACCAACGTCATCCAGGTGGCTTCCCAAGATAGGGCGATCTCGGAGACCAACACCTTATCAAATTCCAAACGGTTCACTTCTGGTGCCTACTAGCATGCCAATGTATAATATCCATCATTTGGTAGTTCTCCGAGACCAAGCATTCTCGGAGACCAACACCATCCTTACAGGTAGTTTTCTGAGACCAGGCATTCTCAGAAACCAACACCACCCTACAGGTAGCTTTCTGAGACTGAGCGGTCTTAGGGATCAACACCGCAGAGATAGTTTTCCTAGACCGGGCGGTCTAGGGAACCAACACCTAGGTCAACACCAGCACCTGTTAGCCCGACTCGGTGAAAAATGACCAAACTTGCCCCTTAGGCCTCCAGGCACGTCTTGAGAAAGTTCAAAATCCCTTAAGACGGTAAGTCCACCTTTCCAAAGTGCTCCTAAACGCTTAGGCACACTCAAACCGCCATTTTATCCAATTCCGGTCCCATTCCGACTAATTTCGGTCAAAATGAACATTTTGTCCCTGTATGCCCCAACACAATATAAATCCTATCAGACAACAAAAAACTCTTCCAAAACCAACCTCGGACAGTCTGGCATGCTTAACAAGCCGCTCCAACCCATTCTGACCTTTCTCAACCAATACTAGTCAAAATGACCGTTTTGCCCCTGGCTAACCAAACGCGCCCCGAAACTACACCAGTCCTAGAATATTGAACGGCGGGTCTTGTCATTCACCCCTGTTTAACCTAAGGTCAATTTTACGACACTAAACACTCCTGACTTAATGAAAGTCCCCTTGGAGCGTCTCACAAGCGCTTTGCCAAGATTGCCTTTTCTCCTGATTCCCTGGTTATAACGCATCATCAAACGACTTGAGAAATGTGTAAACCAGGGAATTCCTAAAAGCTCGTTCATAGGTCTTTTCATCGATACGGCTCGATCGGAGAGATCACTTCCCGAAGCTCCTTATCGTATGGCTCGAAAACTGCTACTTTCAACAACCTCTGAAGTGTCTCACGGACGCTTCGCGAATATTGGCTTTTTCTCAAATTCCCTGATTATTACGCATTGTCAAACGACTTGAGAAATGCGTAAATTAGGTAATTTCTAAAAGTATTTCTAGAGTACTTTCCATCGGTACGGTTCGATCGAAGAGATCGCTTCCTGAAGGCCTCGATCATATGGCATACAAATAGCTACTTTTGAACCCCAAGGAGCATATCATAGACACTCTGCAAAAATGCGATTTCATGCACACTTCTCGAAATGATATCTCACACTTCTGAACACCGTTCAAGCTTTTCGAAAGTACAAAAGTTCACAAGAAACCCTAGGAGAACACC
>CM065398.1:3535000-3595000 GCA_033060915.1 Euryodendron excelsum
TATGAAAATGATTTTCAAACTCTTTGATTCCTAAGGTTGTTATTATCTTAAGTGTAGTAGTTTGAATGGTCCCATGGAACCCTCTCTTGAGTGGACTCTCTTTACATTGACCATAGGAATCCTAACTTGTTAGAATGGTTTCCTTTAAAAAATGGTTTTCAAAATCTTCTTCCCAAAAAAGGTTTTCAAAAGTTCATTCTGTCTCTCTTTGCATTAAAAATGGTTTTTCAAAAGTTGTCATTATTGTATTGATTTTTAAAATTCTTACTCTTTTCAAGATAAATGTTATAATGGTCATAAGGAAACTTTCTCCGGAATGGTTTTCAAGCACCAGCCATATAAATCATATCCTTGGCTAGAATTAAATTTTCATGGAAATGATCTTCAAAAAGATTTGTTTATAAAAGTCCTTTGCATAACATGATTTGCCTTTCAAAACCACCTTCCAACATTAAGTCAACCTAACCCTAGTTTACTTCACCCTAGGTTAACTTGACCCTAGTTGTCCAACCTTAGGTTAACCTAACCCAAGTTAGTTAACCCTAGGTCACCTTGACCCTAGGTTAACCAAACCCTAGTTAGTTAACCCTAGTTCAATCCAATGCTAGGTTAACTTGATCCTAATTGTCCAATCTTAGGTTAACCTAACCCAAGTTAGTCAACCCTAGGTCACCTTAACCTTAGGTTAACCTAACCCTAGTTAGTTAACCCTAGGTCACCTTAACCATAGGTTAACCTAACTTTAGTTAATTAACCCTAGGTTAATCCAACCCTAGCCCAACTTAACCCTAGTTTAACCCAACCTTAGTTAGTTAACCTTAGGCCACCTTAACCTTAGGTTAACCTAACCCGAGTTAGTCAACCCTAGTTCAACCTGACACAAGGTTAGTATGCTTCAAGGTTTCAACTCAAGGACCCCTATTCAAAATGATCTTTCAATTCAAAACTATTCTCATAACCTATTTTTTAAAAATCTCCTACTTTCTTGAGATTTCAAAAATTAACTCCATAACCTTTTCAAATACTCCCACACTCTATCTTTAAAAATGTCTCTATTTTTCAAAAACTATTCCCAAAAATGTTTTCAAGAACTCACAACCCTAAGGTGTCCCTACACTTTTTATGGTTAGGGATTCCAAGGGAAGGTGATATACTAAGTACAACCTCCAAGGTTGTCCATTTTAGGGTCACAAAGCCCTAGGTGTTTTTAAAAACTATTTTCAAAAGCTTTTCGAAGACAAATTTATTAAAACACTTCAAAACCCTACCTCCAAGGTTTTTAAAACAAGACTTCAAAATATTTTCAAAACTCTCTTGAGTTATTGCAAGACACTCCCAAAACTCCCTCTAGTTGTTCCAAAAACATTTCAAAACACTTCGAAATCTCATTTCAAGAGCACTTTCAAAAACCTTCAAAATTCTATTTAAAAAACACTCTAATATCTGATTTCAAATCAAAACTCTCAAATTCTCTTTTTCCAAAGACCTCAATGTGTCTTCAAAACATTCCAAAGGCCCCAATGTGCCTTTTCTTTATCGGGCTCTTGCCCAAACTACGAATAACCTGATTCTTGCCAAATAAGATACGTAGGCAACCTAAAATGGTGCAGTCGTAACTCTTATTTCAACCCATGTCCTTTTTCAAAACTCTCTATCAATTCAAGATCCTTGTTTCAAAATCCTTCAAAACTTCTATGTTTTTAAGCATTTTTTCTCCTGACTTACATCATGCATCATTCATCTAAAAAGTGATGACTAACCCCGTTTTCAAAATTCTAAAGTAGATATTAAGTGGATAATGGTAACCGGTCATTCTAGTGAGTGAACAAAAGGGTGATTAGACATGTAGGTACCAAAAGGGCGGGATAGGGTGATGATCTTAGGATATCTTCCCTACACGTAACCAACCCCCGGACCTTAGATTTCTATTTTCGAAAGACCAAAATGGAGTTATTTTCAAAAGGACTTAAATCTTCTCAAAGGTTGCCAAACAACCTATTTTCTTAAAAAGCCTCTCTTGAGGAAGTTCTCGAAACCTTTTCAAAAACCATAAGTTTAATTTTCAGATTATACTTAGCTTTAGGTGAGCTAACTCACCTTAATTAAGTTAGGTGACGACTCCTATTTTTCTGAAAAGCCCTTAATCAAACCAATTTTAAGTTTAAACCTAGTTACACTCGTCCTTCTAGGAGGATGAGTTTTAATGACAGAGTTCCATGCTTTTTCCCAAGCTGAAAGGACTTGGTTCAAAAATTGGGGCACGACAATAGTAAATATCAATCCACAAACCCCTAAAGATTTTTGGTTTAATTTTAGTCCTTATAAATTCAATACCATCCTCGTGCTATAATTTTGATTTGAATAAATTCTTAAATTGTGTTTGTGACTATTGCTAGATTTGCACAAATCTTATGGGTGAACATGATAATGAGGATGCCTCTATTTAAACTACAATCGCCTCCGACGTGTTAGTTGAAGGCAAACCAAATGTTGGTGCCATTTGAACTACAATCCATGGAGACATGGGGGCTCCTTAATTTCACACTTCGATAGATTTTATGAACTCACCACGGCAAGTGCCAAGTTAATGTATAGTTTTTCCACCCCATTATGCCACCTTGACCATACGGTCAGGTATGATGCAATTGCTTTCTCAATGTCACGAGGTAGATTCGGAAAGGCCTTATACCTTTATTAAGAAATTCGATGATACATGCTCATTAGTGATGGACAACTCTTATCCAAGGGAAATATGTTTTCTCAAACTTTTTTCTTTTTGTTTGAAAGACACAACTAAGATGTGGTTCAATTCTTTGAGACTACTTTTCATCCACTCTTGGAAAACTCTTCAAGGGGAGTTTTTGAAATTTTTTTTTTTTGAAAAATAGAATGGAGGCATTTCGATGGCAAATCTCAAAATTTTCTCCCATGTTGGGAGAATCCTTTTTTCAATGTTCGGACTGTTTTAAAGAGTTTCTAGTCTCTTGTCCACATTATGGCTTTGCCGAATGGCACATCATTAACAACTTCTACACTTCTCTCATGTCCCAACTAAAATAATTTGTTGAGACCATGTGTGCGGGAACTTTCATGGATAAGCAACCTCACGAAGTTTATTCCTACTTTGATTACCTCGTAAATTTGGCTCATGATTGGGTAACCATTGGGACCCAAAATCCTGAAGGTAGGCCCAATACACAAGGGGCAAAATACCAATTGAAAGAGGTTGATGATGTGAATGCTAGGCTTTCCATGACAAGAAAATTAAAAGCCATAGAGTTTAAGAAGGTTAATTCAGTGGGGAGCAAATAACCGAAAGAAATGTGTTGTGTTTTGTGTGAAACCAAAGAGCACGACACCATGTCGTGCCCGGTTATTTCGGGTATTAAAGAGGCCTTGCATGGCCAAGTCAATGCTATTGGCCACTACAATTGAGGAGGGATAAACCCCTCACTACTAAAAAACTGAGTTTTTGCGACGGGAGAATGCCGTCGCAAAAAAAAGAACGCCGTCGCAAAAGAGCTTTTGCGACGGCTTTGCGACAGCAAATAGGGCGTCGCTTTAAATGGCACCGCAAAAGGTATTTGTGACGGCTAGTGCGACGGTAGATTGACTTTTGCGACGGCATCATCACCGTCGCAAATACTCCGTGGCAAACTATATTTTTGCGACAGGCAAGTACTGTCACCAATATCCGTCGCAATATCCTTATTTGCGACGGCATTAACCGTCGCAAATGAATGACGCACTATTTCATTATATTAGCGACGATGTTGTGCCGTCGCAAATAAAAATGATGCCGTCGCAAAAGCATATTATTAGTGACACATATGAATTGTCAGAACAAATATGTAGGTAATTCTCAAACTTTTGCTACAACCTTTACCGTCGCAAAAAATAACCTGCCGTCGCAAAAAGTGGAAAACAAATTTAATAAATTATATTAAATTTAATATTTCTTTAATTTCCTAAAAATCCTGTATACGCATAAAATAGTATAACTGAATTAATTAATAAAAAATATTCATTCACCAAATTCTTGTTTAAACATAAAATAATATAACTAATTCATTCACCAAAAAAAAACATTCATTCACCAAATTTCATAATCCATATCCACAAAAAATATTACAAATATTAGAATTATAGTTTTTCTGAAACATAATAATTGAAGTTCAAATATATGCAACAAAGTTTTTCAGAAATGTGAAACTCAACATCCAAGTGTATCCAAACATCCAATAATTCAAAATACAAAACGAAATAAAAAATTAATAGCCCCTTCAATCCCGATCATCATGGCAAATCTAATCCTTTTCAATAACCTGAAAAAATAAAAATAAAACAATTACCAACATGATTGATATAGACAATATATATGCAATATGATATCATTAATGAAACCATAAAAAAAATAAAAAAAAGTTGTGATTTACATCAACAGATTTCCATGCAACGTATTGGTCAATCGATTCTGCCATAGTTTCAATACCATGGCGTGGTCTTTCTAATAGAGCGTTAGATTTTCTCGTAGTTTGAACAAACACTTTATAGAAGTTTGGACCCAAAGGTTCTCTATCCAATTCTGTGAATGGGTCCATACTTATAAACAGTCCCTTTGCCACCTTGAGTTTGGGAAGCCCCACAATAAGCAAACTTACTTTTATACCACCCTACAATCACAAGTACAATATTTGAATAAGTTGTGTAAAATAAATCAAACTTTAAATATTAAAGTGTCCAAAGGAAACTAAATTACTTTGGCGACCGTGCCATTTATCCTCATATGTCATCATTGCCTAAATCATACTATGTGCCAAGTTTCACGCTGTGCCTAGACAGTTCGTGGATTTTGAACCCCAAAAACGATGAAACTAAACTTTAAAACTTTAAAGTGTTATAATATTAGAAAAAACGCTATTACTCCCAAACCGGGAATCCGGCGACCGTGTCGTTTGTCCCCACACGTCAACATTACCTAAACAGTGCTACGTGCCAAGTTTCACGACCTTCCTAGACTGTTCGTGGATTTTGAGCCCCAAAACGACGAAACTAAACTTTAAAACTTAAAGTGTTATAATATTAGAAAAAAATGCTATAATTCCCAAACTGGGAATCCGGTGACCATGTCGTTTGTCCCCAAACGTCAACATTACTTAAACTGTGTTACGTGCCAAGTTTCACAACGTTCCTAGACCGTACGTGGATTTTGGACCCCAGAACGACGAAACTTAAATTTTAAAATTTAAAGTGTTAAAATATTAGAAAAAACGCTATAACTTCCAAACCGGGAATCCGGCAACCGTGCCGTTTATCCCCACACGTCAACATTGGCTAAACCGTGCTATATACCAAGTTTCACGCTGTTCGTAGACCGTTCGTAGATTTTGGGCTCCAAAACGATGAAACTAAATATTAAAACTTAAAGTGTTATAATATTAGAAAAATGCTATAATTTCCAAACCGGAAATCCGACGACCGTGCGGTTTGTCCCCACACGTCAACATTGCTTAAACTGTACTACGTGCCAAGTTTCACGACTTCCCTAGACCGTTCGTGAATTTTGAACCCCAAAACGACAAAACTTAAATTTTAGAACTTAAAGTGTTAAAATATTAGAAAAAATGCTATAACTCCCAAACCGGGAATCTGGCGACCGTGCCGTTTGTCCCCACACATCAACATTGCCTAAACCGTGCTACGTGCCAAGTTTCACGCCGTTCCTAGACCGTTCGTGGATTTTGGGTCCCAAAACAACGAAACTAAAAATTAAAACTTAAAGTGTTATAATATCAGAAAAATGCTATAATTCCTAAACCGAAAATCCGGCGACTGTGCGGTTTGTCCCCACATGTCAACATTGCCTAAACCGTACTACGTGCCAAGTTTCACGACCTTCCTAGACCGTTTGTGGATTTTAGACCCCAAAACCACGAAACTTAAATTTTAGAACTTGAAGTGTTAAAATATTAAAAAAAAACGCTATAACTCCCAAATCGGGAATCGAGCGACCGTGCCGTTTGTCCCCACGCATCAACATTGCCTAAACCGTGCTACGTGCCAAGTTTCACGCCGTTCCTAGACCGTTCGTGGATTTTAAACCCCAAAACGACGAAACTTAAATTTTAAATCTTAAAAGTGTTAAAATATTAGAAAAAACGCTATAACTTCCAAACCGGGAATTCGGCGACCATGCCATTTGTCCCCACACGTCAACATTGCGTAAACCATGCTACGTGCCAAGTTTCACGCCGTTCCTAGACCGTTGGTGGACTTTAGACCCCAAAACGACGAAACTTAAATTTTAAAACTTAAAGTGTTAAAATATTAGAAAAAACACTATAACTCTCAAACCGGGAATCCGGCAACCCTGTCGTTTGTCCCCACACGTCAACATTGCCTAAACCGTGCTACGTGCCAAGTTTCACGACGTTCCTAGACCGTTCGTGGATGTCAGACCCCAAAACGACGAAACTTAAATTTTAAAACTTAAAGTGTTAAAATATTAGAAAAAACGCTATAACTCCCAAACCGGGAATCCGGCAACCGTACCATGTGTCCCCACACGTCAACATTGCCTAAACCGTGCTACGTGCCAAGTTTTACACCGTTCCTCGACCGTTCGTGGATTTTGGACCCCAAAACAAAGAAACTAAATATTAAAACTTAAAGTGTTATAATATTAGAAAAAATGCTGTAATTCTCAAACCGGAAATCCGGTGACCATGCCGTTTGTCCCCACACGTCAACATTACCTAAACCGTGCTACATGCCAAGTTTCACGACATTCCTAGACCGTTCATGGATTTTGGACCCCAAAACAATGAAACTTAAATTTTAAAACTTAAAGTGTTAAAATATTAGAAAAAATGCTATAACTCCCAAACCGGGAATTCGACAACTGTGCCGTTTGTCCTCACATGTCAAAATTGCCTAAACCGTGCTACGTGCCAAGTTTCACGACGTTCCTAGACCGTTCGTGGATTTTGGACCCAAAAATGACAAAACTTAAATTTTAAAACTTAAAGTGTTAAAATATTAGAAAAAACGC
Organism: Euryodendron excelsum; assembly: GCA_033060915.1. Taxonomy (NCBI): domain Eukaryota; kingdom Viridiplantae; phylum Streptophyta; class Magnoliopsida; order Ericales; family Pentaphylacaceae; genus Euryodendron; species Euryodendron excelsum. The sequence continues at coordinate 3,542,052 of CM065398.1, forward strand.
TATAACTCCCAAACCGGAAATCCGGTGACCGTGCCATTTGTCCCCACACGTTAACATTGCGTAAACCGTGCTACGTGTCAAGTTTCACGACGTTCGTAGACTGTTCGTGGATGTTAGACCCCAAAACAACGAAACTTAAATTTTAAAACTTAAAGTGTTAAAATATTAAAAAAAATGCTATAACTCCCAAACCGGGAATCCGGCGACCATGCCGTTTGTCCTCACACGTCAACATTGCTTAAACCGTACTACGTGCCAAGTTTCACGACGTTCCTAGACCGTTCGTGAATTTTGGACCCCAAAACGACGAAACTTAAATTTTAAAATTTGAAGTGTTAAAATATTAGAAAAACGACAAATCCGAGACAGAAATATAGCTTTACAGTACTCTAATATAATGAGTTGGCAAAATTACTTCATTTGAGTTTTGGCTGTCTATCGCATCTAAAGAATGATGGCGCAGCCCCATCAGTCGGTGGAAGATTGGCTCTTCTCCAGCCTTCTACAAACAGAAAAATTATTAATTAAAAAAAAAAACTGGAAGAGAGTACCAACTAAAAGCTGTCAAGTATAGCTAGTGTGTGTGTGTGTGTGTGTGTGAGAGAGAGAGAGAGAGAGAGAGAGAGAGAGAGAGAGAGAGAGAGAGACTTGGCCTTGCAACAAAGGAAATGCAAGCTTTGCAGTGATACATATGAACTCCCACAAAGCATAAAAAAAAATTACGAAAACAGGGAGCAGACTATTGTGGTACCTTATTGTTTGATCTTCTAAAGATACGACACCAGGCAGCAGAGAGTGGCTCAGAGTCATTACTTTGCACAGTTGAGGAATCAGGTAGTTCTGTTCTCTTAGATGAAACTAGCCTTGAACCCCTGAAGCAATGTTCTTGCTTCTGGTTTTGGAGCAAGCTTCTGGTAGAGAATTCCCCTTCTGGAGTAAGCATAACTAAAACATTATCTGGGTTTGGGCACCTGCACCAGAAACAAGGTATAAAGACATAACATTTTCTTTTCTTTGTACGGTTTGAGGGTTGGTCATCAAGCGATAAAGAACCCAAATTTCAGACATCTTGAACTCGATAAAATTCAGGAGAATCTGGAGTACTAAATTTTAAAACTATGTAGACATTTATAAATCAGGCTATAGCAATTGTTTAAATTTTCACCAACTTCTATGCCATTTTGTGGTACTCTTGCCATTTAAAGCAGACCAGAGCCAAACCTTTCAGTCTAGTGCTCTTAAATTTGTAAGGGGAGAAGGAAGCAAGACACTCAATTAAGAAAAGGTATACCTCTTTTATTCCATGACTTCTATGAATGAGCAATCAATTTTACACTTTTTGTTATTGGCTTGATGCATTTAGGTCTCTACAACTTCATTTATTATATTAAATCTCACGAGATTCAAATTATTCCTACCTCTCATAGTAAAATTAATTCACACAGATTTGCTTCAACATGGAAATGAGTGTTTAGTGTCAACACGGCCATCAGGTGTCTCACACAGCACTCAAAAATCAAGACACAGGGACACGGCTGTCCATATGTTAAAAAAAATAATGGTTTCCATTGAAAATTTTTGTAATTTTTAATGTTATTTTTTGGAGCTTTGTAATTTGCATGTTACACTCAACAGAAGGTGATTTAGTAAAATTATTGCAAACACAAGCACAAATATAAAAAGCATAATGGTTGGAGACCATAAACAATTCAAGGACACCTTAAGAACTTCAATTTTCGTAGACATCTCACATGAACATGAATTTGTCCCTTTGCAGGAGTCATCTTTTGAGCAGTGATTTAGTGTATCACATACAGATACAATACCGCTTCTTCCTTTCTTCCAATCAGAACATAATATCAAAGGGAGTCAAGGGACACAGCTGTACATATGGGCATGACGACACGTCAACCATAGTTTTACCTTGCCCCCCATATCATAGGCTTCAAGTCACATTGTTACCAAATTTTTCTTTAGTTTTCTTAGTAACTTTTTTTGTTGTGTGTTTAAAGTTAGCCGTAAATTTCAAAATTCACAAGGGCCAAGGACCAACTAATTGCACTGATTTGTTGCACTTACTAAGACTCTGGATTATTTTATTCAATAAATAATTTATTAATAGTAATTGATATATCATTGCAATATCATAAGATAATAATTCAAAAAACTAATAAAAGTTTTTAATAAGTTGCTCGGTTGTTCCCCTATAAAAGTAAGCAAGAACGCTAGCCCTATTCTTCCACCTATAAGAATTCTATTTTAACTCTTGAGAAAGCTTTTCTTTTGCTTCAGGAGTGCACCTCATGATCCTTTCTTTGATTGGGGAGGCAACTTTATAACGCATTGACATGATATAACCATAATGCCTGGCAATTACTTTTGCAAGCCGAGGTTGGGGCCTCTTTGTCTAGAAAGAGGGGTCCAGCTGACATAAAATGCTGAGCAACATTAACACTACCGTATATCAAACAACATAGGCTTTATGCCTGGCTACTAATACGAAACTCTGTTACAGAAATATAGTAGGATCTATGTTGCATGCAAAACCATAAATGTAAAGGGCCAAAAAAAAAGGACAGGGACAAAAGAGAAGAACATTAGAAGTAAAAGGGGAAGAATAATTCTTACCTGTGAACAGCACAATACAATACACATTTGGTAATCTTCTCCGAGCAATGCAACTGAAAGTTAAACACATGAGAATAATTACCAGCAGTGCTTTGAGGAGTGGAGTATAATGTCATGTGATTATGGAGATGAATATTTTTCAGTCCATGTGTCTTCTTTCAGTATAATTCTTAGCAGCAGAATGCAGTCGCTGAAATTGCAGTGCACAATTTTTTTTTTTTTTTTGAGTACTGATTTTGTGTGAAATACACCAGGAAGTTAGGTCCTTTTGGGCGCAGCCCAGTGGCATAGGCGATATTCCTGCAGTAAAGAGTTGAGTACAACTCTTCTTTAGTTACCTATCAAAAAGGAAGAAAAGAAAAGGAAAATAGGTGATTATGGCTGGGGAACTGGGGTGAACTGAAATAGTTTGGAAATGTCTTTGTTAAATTCTGGAGTACTGTCAGCTGATAAATGCGGAATTGCTATATCATAGGATAAGGTGTTGATGTTTCTAATTTAATGTGGCTCATTTACTTGAACTGCAGGCATGTGTAATTTGCAAGCAGATTCATGGTTCCTGTACCCAGTGTTGCAAGTGTGCCACTTATTTTCATGTAATGTGCGCATCAAGAGCAGGATATCGCATGGAAGTAAGTTTGTAGTTTTTTTCTTCTTCTTGTTTTTCTTTTCTTTTTCCTTTTTATGAACAAATAATATTGTGAAACTACTCAATTTTCATAGGCTGCTTAAGCTAATGAAATAGATTGGTCGGAGTGCATGATGGCTGAGCAATAATTTTACAGAACACTGTATTCCTATACAAATTAGCATCAGCATCAGCATCCCACAGACATTTCTTGACTTGGAATAACTATGAGATTCAAACACTTAATTTTGTTGTGAAATATCAATCTGATAAAAAAAAAACCAAAAAGCAAAAGAAGAAAAAACTACAGAGAAAAATAATTCCACCCATAAAAGAAAACCACAAACAAGAATAATCGAACTATCTTCAAAGATGAGATACAATCGCTGAGCAATCAAAAAAATCCTACAAAAACATAAAAAGAGTCACATAGTCATCTATGAAAACTCAACTGGCAAACATCATCAGCGATGCCTAGCTCACCATCGCAATATACAGAATCTTATAAACATGATATATCAGCTAAACAACTAATCCTCTATACATATACATATAAGGAGAGAGAGAGAGAGAGAGAGAGAGAGAGAGAGAGAGAGAGAGAGAGAGGAACCTCCGCCATTGAACTTGATAGCGCTCTGCAATTTGACGATGGTAGGTGCGTCGCCCTTGGCCATGGCGGCGTCGAGCTGCTCGAGGGCTTTATTGTTGTTAGTGACGTAAGTCTGGTGGTGCTTCTGGTCGTGAAGCTGCATGATCTCTCCGCTGATAGCCGGCTCCAGAGCGCCATAGTCGTAAAGGAGATCGGGCAACGAGAAGGTCTGCAAGCCCCAGATATTCTGAGATACTGACCCTAACCCTAGCCCTATCCCCCCTCTTGGGGCTTTTCTGGTCACGAGAGTAAGAGCCATTGAAGAATCTTCTATCCTCCCCTGATCAACGAAAGAGACAAGAGGGCGAGAGAGAGAGGGACAAAAAGCTGTTCGATTATATATAGATTTGGAGAGAAATGTAACATTCAGTACACTTGTCTGTACTACTCTAACAATACACAATACAGTTGGGAACTTGGAAGGTAGCCTTGTTTTTTCGAAGACGGCTTCGATGAGTCTCCTCAAATATATTTTAAATTTGAGAGGGGGATCAAGAGAGAGAGAGAGAGACAGAGGGGAACATCACAGAGAATTGAAACTCCCCGCGGCTAGGGTTTACAGGGAAAAGGGGGAGAAATGAAGAGGACGGGCGGGCTGAAAGAATTTTAATCAAAACGACGTCGTTTTGATTACATCAAAACGATGCTGTTTTGATTAAAATTCTTTGCACCGACTTTGCCGTTGCAAAATCTCGTCGCAATAAATATCTTTAGCGACGGCTAACATCCCGTCGTAAATACTTGTCTCAAAAAGTTATACATGCGACCCCACATATCTGCCGTCGCAAATGTTCGTAGCAAAAGGTTTTTGCAACGGTTTTTTGCGTCGAGTTTGTTGCCATCGCAAAAAAAGACATTTGCGACGGCAAAAGAGCCGTCGCAAAATCTTCCGAAGCAAAAGGGTCATTTTTTAGTAGTGCCTACTCCAACACCTATAACCCGGATTAGAGGGATCATCCTAATTTTAGATGGCATAATGAGGGGACTTCCAATCCCCAAGCTTATCAAGGAGGGTATCATAACCCTCAATCTTATCAAGCACCTCCCCCACCATTATAACCACAACAATACCAACCTTCAACAGTTGCATCGTTCCCAACCCAATCAAAACCATTCCAACCTCTGCCTGAAGCTTATTCCAACATATATCAACCATCAAATAAAAGGTCGTTGGAGGACACCCTCCAACAATTTATTCAAACTCAAGGAGGGGTAAATTTACAGGTTAATAAAACATTGGATGACATTAAGAGTTAATTGACTCTTCTCACACAAGCCTTGACCCTTACTGAGAAGGGTAAGTTACCTGCACAACCTCAACCAAATCTATTTAGGTATGTGCATTCCACTAAGACCTTGAATCAACCATCTTCTAGCCATAAGCAAGTTCAAGTCATCAGCACTTTGAGAAATGGTAATGCTATTGACAAGATCATCCTTCCTAGTGATCTTAAGGGTATGGGAGAGGCATTTAAGATAGTTGATGGTTCAGTTGATAGAGAGGGAAAGGGAGAGCTTAGTGAACAGAAAGAGGGGGAGAGAGTGCTGAGTGACGAGGAGAATAGTGAGAAGAAAGAAAAGAGTGTGTCCACCATACCCAAGGATGAGGAAGCCTTAAGGGAGGAACGTGAGATCTTAGCTCATGCCCCATTTCCCCAACGACTAGCCAAACCAAATAACCATTTGAGTTCTGAGATTTTTGAGACTTTTAAGCAAGTCAAAATGAATCTACCTCTCTTAGAAACCATAAAACAAGTGCCCTTCTTATACTAAATTTCTTAAACATGTATACATTGTTAAGAGGAGGTTGAATGTAAGAGAGAACGCCTTTCTTGCTAAGGATGTCCATTCCATGATCCAAGTCAAGACTGTACCCAAGTATAAAGATTTGGGTTGTCCTACCGTAACGTGCATCATAGGAGACCATAGGATAGAGGGTTACCTTTTGGACTTAGGGTCAAGTGTGAATTTATTTCCATACTCAGTGTATGAGCAACTGGGATTAAGTGAGCTAAAACCTACTAGGACCACACACCAACTAGCGGATCACTCTATTAAGGCCTTTAGGGGGATAGTTGAGGACATCTTAGTACAAGTTGATAAGTTTTATTACCCAGCTAATTTTGTGGTTTTAGATACCTAACCGGTAGTAGACCCCAATGCCCAAAATCATATTCCTATCATTTTGGGTAGACCCTTTCTAGCCACATGTGATGCCATCATCCATGTGCAAGGGGGTCTCTTAAAGTTATCCTTTGGAGATATGTCTATCAAGCTTAACATATTTAATGCGGGGAGGCAACCGGGGGATTTAGAGGATGTTCAAAAAGTGAACCTTATCAACTCTATAGTGTAAGAGCACTTTGAGAGGCACAATGTAGAAGACCCATTGGCTAGAATGTTGATATTTGGTGAAGGTCTTAATTGCTTGGAAGGTGAGGAAGACGGGGATGTTATTAGTGAGGATAGCTGTCTAGAGGTTTGTCCTATAATGACGGCAGTTCAATGGACCCCCACTTTTGAGCCTTTAACTCCTTGTCCTATTAAGTCCCAACCATCAAAACTTAAGGCTCCTACAATCGACAGGAAGCGTTTACTTTTACCCTCAAATATGTATTTTTTGGTGAGGGTGAATCTTATCCCGTAGTGATATCTTCATCATTAATAAAGGCTCAGGAGAAGAGCTTATTAGAGGTGCTCAAGAAGCACCGAAAGGCCATAGGTTAGACAATCGCCAATTTACACAACATTAGCCATCTTGTATGCACTCATTTCATTTATTTTGAGGAAGGGGCTAAACCGTTGTGGCCAATGCCAAGGCGATTGAACCCAACAATGAAATAAGTTGTGAGACGCGAAGTTCAAAAGCTCCTTGATGCTGTTATTATATACCCAATTGCCAAATCTAAATGGGTGAGTCCTACCCAAGTGGTCATTAAAAAGTCCAGGGTAACAGTAGTAAAAAATGAGAATAATGAATTGATACCTACTCGAATTCAAATCGGGTGGTGTATGTGTATTAACTATCATCGCCTTAATGTTGTAACTACCAAGGATCATTTGCCCCTTCCCTTTCTTGACCAAGTCTTAGAGAGGATAGCGGGACGAGTTTATTATTATTTCTTGGATGGTTACTCTGGCTATAACCAATTGGAGATAGCCATAGAAGACCAAGACAAGACCACATTCACATGCCCATTCGGCATCTTTGCTTACAAGCGAATACCTTTTGAGCTATGCAATATTCCCACCACATTTCAAAGATACATGATTAGCATTTTTAATGATATAGTGGAGTGAATTTTGGAGGTCTTTATGAATGATTTTTCGGTGTATGGGGACACCTATAACCTATGTCTTGAAAATCTCGAGTCGGTACTTAAGAGATGTGAAGAGAGCAATCTTGTTTTGAGTTGGGAGAAGTGTCGCTTCATGGTGACACATGATATAGTTCTTGGCCACATTATTTTCAGGAGAGGCATTGAGGTAGATCCTGCTAAGGTTGAGCTTATTCAAAAGCTACCTGCCCCTAAGAATGTGAAAGATATGAGGTCATTTCTTGGGCATGCCAATTTTTACCGGCGTTTTATTCAATCTTTTAGTGCCATTTCTAGGCCTCTATGCGCTCTCTTGGCAAAAGGCACTCCATTCGAAAGAACTTCGTCTTCGTAGGCCCACCGGGCCTAATATAGGTAAAATGACCGAAATGCCATTGGAACATTGCTCGGTCCATTTTTAGTTGTCACGCCTTTCTAAGGATAGTAAATCCTTATTTTAACCACAATTCCAGTTTCAATTATAGTCCATACCAATTAAACTCAATCAGAAATGTCTTTCAAGAAAGTTGATCCCTTAGACTGTAAGTCCATCCAATTCGGTAAGTTTACCAAGAAAACTCCTCAAAATGGTAAGTCCTTTCAAACCTGTCGACCGGGACGGAATTCAAGTCCCTGAGACGGTAGAATGGTTCACTTCTAGCCTGCTAGAACGCCAATGTAGATTGTCCGTTATTCAGTACATCTTTTATAAAAGTTGATCCTTCAGACGATAAGTCCATCTAGCAACTTCTCGAGATTAGGTAGTCTCTAGAATGAACAAACACCGTCAGAGTGACGGAAACACTCACAAACATTTTAACCGTCAGAGTGGTGAAAACACATGCAAACAGGTTGACATTGGGAATTGCCAACAAAACCTCTATGGCACGGGACCGAACTCGCCTTTTGGTAGTGACACATTTATGAAGGAAGAGATACCTTTGGAAACCAAATCATCACACACCATCAGAGTGACAAAAACACTTAAAACCCAGGTTCAACACAAGTGTTTGCTAACCCACTTTAGTAAAAAATGACCAAACTTCCCCTTGGGCCATTTTCGGCATGCTTCTTGAAAAAGTACTTAAGTCCTTAAAGCAATAAGTCCACCTTTCCAAGATTATCCCAAAGACAATCCGACTTGTTCAAATGCCTTCCAGTCGGTTCTGGATCAATTCTAAGACCATCCGAGCAAAATAACCATTTTTCCCCTAAGCTTTTGATCGCCTCCGGGAACCACACCGGCTTTAGGTATCAAACTAGTAATCTCCCAAGAGTGCTTCTAATAGTATTCTCAATATTCTTACACTTTTTCAGATCATTTTGAGACCATTCTGGTAAGACTAGTGCAAAATGATCGATTTGCCCCTAGTGGGTCGGTTGCATTTTCCAACCACACTGGCTCTAGGTATCAAATCATTAACTCTTCAGAACACTCTTAATAGTGTTTCCAACCTTCAAGCCTTTCACGGGTTGCTCCGAGTCCATTTTGGTGTTTTCTTTGTTCAATTGACCGTTTTGCCCCTAATAGGCTGGTTGATCTTTTCAATTATTCTAACATTGTTTCACAAGCCAGTTTTCTTAAAGACACTCTCCTGAGGGTTTTTATCTATTCCTGACTAAGTCTAGTTACTCAGAACCTTCCGGATCATTACCGGACTTTCCAGAATCACTCCTAGTGGAGCCAAGCCAAAAATTGCATGGTAGTCATTAGGACATGCACCCAAATCTTTTGCCTTGCGTACCAAGGGTCGAAAGATACGTTTCTTACTACCTTAAATCTTTCCTAAGTGGCTGGTGCCACTAGCAGTGACGCCAAGCCAATAATTAGCCTAGTGCCACTCTTAGTGGCGTTAGTGAGAAATTTGCCATGGCGCCACTACAACAGTTGTTGAGGCTATTTCGATTTTCTATAAATACGGACACTCCCCCTGAAACTTTGTCTCTCTAAAAATAGAGTTCAAAGTATCTCCAAACCTTGATTCTCTCAAGCCTTTTCAAGCCCTAGCTTCCATACACTCTAACCCTAGCCTCTATACACCTCATACACTCAAACATAAGCCTCCAAAGCATCTATTAAAGATTCAAGTGCGACAACTTCAAAGCTTTCAAGGTTCAAGCAAAGTAAAGTAAACAAAGCAATCAAAACAAAAAGAATACGAGGTTTGTCTTTTTATTTATCTTTATGTAATCCCCCCTATCTTCTCCCTCCTAACCCATTTGGGTTTTTTTCTATTTTAATCCCTATCTTCTACCTTTTCTTTTTACATGCTTGAAACAAAGGATTTCCTAGTTCATGCCTAAAAAGGATTGTTAAAGGCCATTGTGCTGGGGGCTTTCTTCTAGTTCAACCTTTGATGGTGTGGGTTTAGCCTTGTATGTTTACGACCCTATTGCATTGTGCATGTCATATTCATACACCCATTAAAAATTGCTTTCAAAGTTGTTTTCAAACTTGCATCAAAACTCTCTTTCAAAACTTGTATTCAAAATCTTTTTTTCAAAAGCACAATCCTAAAGTGATTCTAGCCATTTCATGATTAGAGTTGTTTTAGGAAAGTGTTATATTCAATGTGATTATTAAAGTCCATATTTTGGGTGTAAACCCTAAATTGTTTTTATCAAAACCACAATCTTAAAATGATTCTTGCCATTCCATGGTTAGGGTTGTTTTAGGAAGGTGTGATATTCAATGTGATTGTTATGGTCTATATTTCAAACCTTATTTTGTTTTCAAAATTACAACCCTAGAATGACTCTACTCTTTTCATGTTTAGAATCATTTTAAGAAAGTGAGATATTTTAGAGATTTGTAAAAGTCCATATTCAAATCTCTTTCCAAATAGTTTTGTAAATTAACTTCTTAAAAACTTCTTTTCAAAAATCTACATTCTGAAAACTTTTTTCAAAGATCTACTTTCCAAAAACAAAAAACACCTTTTTATCTTGGAGTCCAAGTTAAGCCCTAGAGTTCATGATTAAGAAACCCTAGTTCCCTTCCATAAAATCATAACTTCCTATTTTGCCTTAAATCATATGTTTTCAAAACTATTTTCTACATCAGATCTTAGATTTCCAAAATCTCATTTTTCACCAAATCATAGGTTTCTAAATCCAAGATTTTCAAGACTTAATCTTTTCAATTTCCTGTCAAATCCAATCTTCCTATTTAAGAAACCAAATCAAATCCTCTAATTTTAGAAACAAAATCAAATCATCTATTTTTGAAAATAAAATCCAATATTTTATCTTAGGAAATAGAGATATAATCTTTCCTACTTTCAAACCTTTCATAAATTTAAACCTTTCTAAATCTCAACTTTCTAAATTCAACTTTCAAATCTTTCCAAAATTTCAAAATTTTCTAAATTTGAAACATTCCAAATTCAAATATTTCCAAAATCACAACTTTCTTAAAATGGAAATTTTCTAAAATCAAACTTTCTTAATTTGGCACTTTTCTAAAATAGAACTTTCCCATTTTGAAATTTTCCTATTCAAAACTTTCATAAATTCAGTCTTTCCTAAACCCTAACTTTTTAAATTCTTTCAAATCAAATATTTAAGTCAAATCTTTTCTGACCATTCGAAGTCAAGTGTTTCTAAATCAAATCAAAACCTTGCCAAATCTTTCTTAAATCCAACTTTCCTAATTCGAAACTTTCTAAAATTAAAATTTTCAAATCTAAATAAAATCTTTCCAATTCAATTGCATGCTTCAACCTTAGGTTACCTAAGTACTAGGATACGTAACCCTAGTTCAACCATAACCCTAAAGTTTGGAAACCTCAACTCTTTTATAAACCAATATGGTTTGCCAACTTCAATCTAAGTCAAAATATTTGCAAAACTGAACTCCATCCTTCCCAAATCAAGTCCAAGTTTTGCTTCAAAGTTCAATTTTAAATCAAAGTCAATTCCAAGTTCAATCTTAAATCCAAGTTCGATTTCAAATCAAAATTCAATTTCAAATTTTTAGTTCAAATCAAACCATTTTCAAATCAAACCTTTTCAAGAAAAACTTTTCAAAAACCTCAAAGTGTCTATTTTTAATCAGACCCTAAGTCTGAACTATGAATGACCTGATTCCAAAATAAAGGGATACGTAGGCAACTATTATGGGTGCGATCACAACCTTTTTCAAATTTCCAATTACATAACTTTCTTCAAGTTTCCAATTCCATAATCTATTTCAAGTTTTCAATTTCTATAACCTTTTTCAACTTCAAATCTTTTGTTCAAATTTATTTTCAAAATCAAATCCTTCTTGCACTTGCATGTCATGCATCATATCAAAATCTCTTTTCAAAAATTCTTTTCAAAGTGGATGTAATTGGACTTTTGTTAATCAAAAATTCTAAATAAGTGAACCTAGGGTGAATAGACATGTAGGTATCACAAGGACAGGATAGGGTGATAACCTAGTGCATCTTCCTTATACGTAACCAACTTTTGAACTTAGAATCACTGTTTTCAAAGACATAAATAGGAGTTATTTTTCAAAAAGGGCTTAAACCGTTCCAAAAGTTACCAAACAACTTGTTTTCTCCAAAAAAACCCTCTCTTGAAGAACTTTCGAAACCTTTCCAAGACCCTAAGTCTAATCTTTGGATTGCACTATGTTTTAGGTGACCTAACTCACCTTAATCAAATTAGGTGGCGACTCCAAATTTTTTTTCCAAAAGCCCTTAATTAAATCAATTTCAAATTCAAACCTAGTCGCACTCGTCCTTCTATAAGGATGAGTTCTAACGAGAGAGTATTGTGTTTTTCTCACTTGTGTATTTCTTGAGTGCAAAAAATCAAGGCACGACAACATGCAACTTTGCTAGGGACGTTTAGAGTAATCGATTAATTTGTCCAATTCCATCCACCCTAAGTTTTTCAAAATTAACCTTTTTAAAGCTGTTTTTGAAATCATGCATTCTATTCACATTCAATCATTCTATTTTGCATTAAGTTTGTCATCCAAATATTGACTTTTTGCATCTTTATTTTTGTACGTGGACTTTTGTTCACCCTTTTATTTTATATCATATTAACTGCCATGTATGTCATGAATGAATAGGATGGAATAGATAGGATGGATGGGAGTTGTTGAGCCATTTCTTTCACTTTTTAAAATTTCACACTCACACTGCACGTGCACAAACATTTGCATACTTGCATTCTCTACTTGAATATGTCCTTTCTAGTTAGAAGGGGGAATAATATATTTGTTGTGAGCGGATGTTGTGTCAGTTTCTTAGCCTACGGCATCTTGATAGTTCCCCCGCTCAGATTACCAACCTATAATGGCACCACCTCAGGAAGTGGGCCTAGATTTGAAGATCTGGGAATTGAGCCTTCTTAGGAAGCATTAGTAAACCCTCAACCTCATGCTCATGTAGAAAACATGCATAGTTGAACATCTGCCGAATTTAAGATATGCACGTCAGTTTCAAAAACTATGGAGAAAAGGGCGACCGCTTCACTTTCCTTTATCCTTGTCTAATTCATACCGTTATAATGCTTGTATAAATGCTCATGCATACATATTTACTTTACAATTGTATTCTCTCTATACTCTATACATACATTTTCATGCATTCAATATTTCATTTTAAGACGAGAGTGTCGAAGTAACTCAAGTCACTGCATTCTCATGGATATGATCAACCCTAAGAGAATGACACCAAGTTATTCTCTCTTACATTAAACCTACCAAAATCCTAAGGGTTCCCACGTAACCCTAGGGACTCATTGAATGCATTTCAAGTCATTCCATAAAGAGGGACCCCAATCAAAAGTTTAACGTTTTGCTTTAAAAAATATCAAAAGTCACGAATCGAAGTGAATTTTCTACATATTTTTGTCTTCAAAGAAGAATTTTGAGTCAAAATAAATTTTCTATACATTTTGTCTTCAAAAATTTAAGTTTCAAGTCAAAATGAATTTTCTAAACATTTTGCCTCAAGAGTTCACAGTTTCAAGTCAAAACAAATTTTCTACACGTTTTGTCTAAGTTTCAAATCAAAATGGTTTCTTAACCTTTTCTATTCAAAAATTTTATCTCAAAATCAATTTCCAAGGTCTTTTAACCTTCCCATTTCAAAGTTATTTCAAAATCAAAATCCGAAGTTAATGTCAAAATTCAATTTGAAAGGTTTTATCCAAAATCCATTTTAAATATTTCCTAAGCCTCTCCTTCAAAAGGTTTCTATTCCAAATCAAGTTGCATGGTTTTTCAAAACTCTTCTTTCCAAAGTTTTATCAATTCCTAATTTAAATTCAATTCAAAAATTTTCTAAACATTCTCCGTCAAAGTCAATCCTCAAAGATTTTCAAGGTTTTCAATCGTCAAAACTCTTCCTTCCAAAACTTTTATCAAATTCCAAGGTTTTCTAAATTCTATCTTCAAGAAGCTCTACTCAAAATCAATTCCAAGGTTTTTTAAACTTTTTTCCTTCAAAAAGTCTTATTCAAGCTCTAAAGAAGTTTTCATTCAAAATCCAGTCCAAGGGTTTTCAAACTTTTTCCCCAAAATTCTATTCAAAATCATTTTTCAAGGCTTTCCAAATGTTTTCTTCAAAAGTTTTGTCAATTTCTAGGTTTCTTTAAACTTTTTCCTTAAAAAAAATTTTATAAAAAAAAATCCATTTCAATATTTTTAAAATTTTCCCTGCCAAAAGTTTTTTAAAATTTTATCCAAGCTTCTCAGGATCTTCTCTGTCAAAAAGGCCTCACTCTCAAAGGTTTTATCCATTTTTCCTTCAAAAAAATTTTTATTTGAAAAATTTCAAACTCTTTCTTCATGAAAAAAATTTCGCACGAGTTTCTCGAGGTCTTTTTTGCCAAAAAGGCCCCACATTGAAAGGTTTTATTTCTTTTTCGTTCAAAAATATTTTATTGCAAAAATTCTCAACCCTTTATTCATTTCAAAATAACTTCAGCCGAGTTTCTTGGGGCCTTCTCTACCAGAAAGACCCCACTCTCAAGGCTTTTTTTTAATTTTTTTCTTTAAAAAGTTTGATTTCAAAAACACCTTTCTAGGTTTTCTAACTTCTTCCTTAAAATAATAATAATAATAATAATAATTTTTCACTTCAAAAACACTAGGTTCTCCAAAAAAATTTTCTTCAAAAAGTTTAATCTTAAAAATATTTCTCGGGTTTACTGAGTTTTATCCTTTAAAAGTGTCATTCTAAAAAATGTTCCAAAGGTTTTCAAACTTTTTTCCTTAAAAAGTTTCATTTTCAAAAACATTTCGTAGGTCTCATGAGCTTTCTCCTTTAAAAGCCCCATTTTCAAAAATGTCAGGTTTTCAAACTTTTACCTTAAAAAGCCTATTTTCCAAATTATAGGTTTCCAAACTTTTTCCTCAAAAGTTTTGTTCTATGGTTTTCCAAAACCCTTATAATTCAAATCCAAATCAATCTATTTCAAAAAACAATTTCAAACAATTAATCCATTTCATAATCATTTCAAACCATCAAACTCAATTTCAAAATCAAGTTTTTAGAATTTCTGATTTCAAAAATCAAGACAATACAGTTTTCAAACTCAAAATTCAAAATTCCAACTACTCAAGTCTTCAAAAATCTTAAAATTCCATCCCTTCAATCACCTCGCGGTCAACACGGGACTCTTACTTTTTTATTTTCTCCCTTCGACAAGCAAAAAAAAAGAGAAACAGCTGTAAGCACCCCATTTTTGCCCACTTAGCAATCTCTGATTCGACCGGACTCACATTCAAGTTCAAACTAGTTTTTTAGACTCAATAGAGTCAATCAATCGCTTCGCAGGCCCACCAAGCTCAATAGAGGCAAAATGTCTAAAATGCCCTTACGGTATTGTACTGTCCATTTCTTGTTGGCATGTCTTCCTAAGGATGTAAGTCCATCCTGTTCGGCATGTTTACCGAGAAAACTCTTCCAAACGGTAAGTCCCTTCAAACCTGTCGACCAGGAAGGAACCCAAGTCCTCGAGATGGTAGAATGGTTCACTTCTGACACCTGCTAACCTACCAATGTAGAATGTTCGTTATTCGGTATGTCTTTCAAGAAAGTTGATCCCTCTAACGATAAATCTATCTAGCAGCTTCCTAAGATCAGACAGTCTTCAGAATGAACGCACATCGTTAGAGTGACGGAAACACTCATAAACATCGCAACCATTAGAGTCGTGGAAACACTCACAAATAGGTCGACATTGGGAATTACCAACAAAACTCCTATGTCACGGGACCGAACTTGCCTCTTGGTCGTGACACATTTACCGAATGACGGGATATATTTGGAAACCAACTCATCATGCAACTTCAAAGTGATGAAAATGCTCAAAACCTAGGTCAACACTAGTGCCTGCTAGGCCAATTCGGTGAAAAATAATCAAACTGCCTCTTGGGCCATTTCTAGCATGCTTCTCAAGAAAGTACCTAAGTCTTCAGAGCAATACGTCCACCTTTCCAAGATTGTCCCAAAGGCAATACGACATGTTCAAATGCCTTCCAGTCGATTCTGAATCAATTTCGAGACCATTCAGTCAAAATGACCATTTTGCCCCTAGGCATCCGATCGTCTTTGGAAACCACACTAGCTCTGGGTATCAAATTGGTAACCTCTCGAAGATGCTTCTAATAGTATTCTCAATCTTCTAACACTTTCTGGATCATTTTGAGACTATTTCGGCAAGACTGGGAAAAAATGACCATTTTACCCCTAGTGGGCCTCATCGCCTTTTCCAACCACACAAGTTTTGGGTGTCAAACCGGTAACACTTCAGAACACTCTTAATAGTGTTTTCAACCTTTAAGCCTTCTCACAGGTGGCTCCGAGTCTATTCTAGTGTTTTTCTAAATCAATTGACCATTTTGCCCTTTTTAGACCGGTCGACCTTTTTAATTATTCTGACATTGTTTCCCATACCAGTTACTTCTGGGACACTCTCTTAAGGGTTCCCATCCATTCTCGGCTTAGCCTAATTACTCAGAACCTTCCAAATTATTCTCAGACTTTCCGGAGTTACTCCTAGTGGAGCTAAGCCAAAAATTGTTTGGTAGTCACTAAGACAGGTGCCTAAATCTTTTGCCTTGTATACCAAGGGTCGAAAGATACATTTCTTGGCACCTTAAATCTTTCCTAAGTTGTTGGCACCACTAGCAGTGGCGCGAGTGGAAAATTTGCTTGGACGCCACTGCAACAGGCACCAAGACTGTTTCGATTATTTATAAATATAGACCCTCCCCCTGTGTAAAAAGGGTCCAAAAAAATCCAGTGCAGAAACTCTGTCTCTCTGAATATAGAGTTCAAAGTATCTCCAAACACTAATTCCCTCAAGCTTCTTTAGGCCCTAACCTCCATACACTCCAACCTTAGCCTCTATACACCTCATACACTCAAACATAAGCCTCTAAAGCATCCATTGAAAACTCAAGTGCTGCAACTTTTAAGCTTTCAAGGTTCAAGCAAAACAAAGCAAACAAAGCAAGAAAAATATGAGGTGGTTTTCTATTTATCTTTATGTAATCCCTCCTCTCTCTTCTCCCTCCTAACCTAGGGTTTTCCTCTATTTTAATTCGCATCATTTACCTCCTCTTCTTGCATGCATGAAATAAGAAACTTCCCGATTCATGCCTAGGAAGAATGTTGAAGGTCACTGTGCTGGGGGCTTTCTTCTAGTTCAACCTTTGATGGTGTGACTTTGGCCCCCTTGATTATGTGGTGAAGCCTAGGCTTATATGTTCACGACCCTATTACATTGTGCATGCCATATTCATACATCCATTAAAAATTACTTTCAAAGTTGTTTTCAAGCTTGCATCAAAACTCTCTTTCAAAACTTAGATTCAAAATCTTTTTTCAAAATTACAATCTTAAAGTGATTCTAGCCATTTCATCGTTAAAGTTATTTTAGGAAAGTGTTATATTCAATGTGACTATCAATGTTTATATTTTTGGTGGTAACCCTAAATTGTTTTTATCAAAATCATAATCTTATGATGATTCTTGCCATTCCATGGTTAGGGTTATTTTAGGAAGGTGTGATGTTCAATGTGACTGTTGTGGTCCATATTTCAAACATTATTTTGTTTTCAAAATCACAACCCTAGAATGGTTCTATTCTTTTCATGGTTAGAATCATCTTAGGAAAGTGAGATATTTTAGAGATTTGTAAAAGTTCATATTCAAATCTCTTTCCAAATAGTTTTGTAAATTAACTTCCTAAAATTATTTTTTCAAAAATTTACTTTCTAAAAGCTCTTTTCAAAGATATACTTTAAAAAAACAAACTCTTTGTTTTGGAGTTCAAGTCAAGCCCTAAAATCCATGATTAGGAAAACCCTAGTTCCCTTTTATAAAATCACGACTTCCTATTTTGCCTCAAATCATAGTTTTCCAAAACTAGTTTCTACATGAAATCTTAGATTTTCAAAATCTCTTTTTCACCAAATCATAGGTTTTCAAATCCAAGATTTTCAAGACTTAGCCTTTCCAATTCCATGTCAAATCCAATCTTTCAATTTAGGAAACCAAATCAAATCCTCCAATTTTAGAAACATAATCAAAGCATATATTTTTAAAAATAAAATTCAATCTTCTATATTAGGAAATAGAGATATAATTTTTCCCACGTTCAAACCTTTTTAAATCTCAACTTTCTAAATTCAACTTTCAAATCTTTCCAAAATTTCAAATATTTCTAAATCCAAAATTTTCAAATTCAAATCGTTCCGAAATCACAACTTTCTTAAAATGAAACTTTTCTAAAATCAAACTTTCTTAATTTGGCATTTTTCTAAAATAAAACTTTTCTATTTTGAAATTTTCCTAATTCAAAACTTTTCAAAATCCAATATTTCCTCAACCTTAACTTTCTAAATTCTTTCAAATCAAACATTCAAGTTAAATCTTTTCCAACTATTCCAAGTCTAGTATTTCTAAATTAAATCAAATCCTTTCCAAATCCTTCTGAAATCCAACTTTTCTAATTCGAAACTTTCTAAAATCAAACCTTTCAAGTCTAAACAAATCTTTTCAATTCAATTGCATGTTTCAACCCTAGGTTACCTAAGTCCTAGGATATCTAACCCTAGTTCAACCATAACCCTAAAGTTAGGAAAGCTCAACTCTTTTCTAAACCAAGATGGTTTTCCAACTTCGATCTAAGTCAAAATGTTTTCAAAACTCAACCCCATCTTTCCCAAACCAAGTCCAAGTTTTCCTTCAAAATTTAACCTTTTCAAATCAAAATGATTTTCTAAACCTTCAAGTTCAATTTCAAATCAAAGTCAATTTCAAGTTCGATTTCAAATCAAAGTTCAATGTCAAATCTTTAGTTCAAATCAAACCATTTTCAAATCGAACCTTTTCAAGTAAAACTTTTCAAAAATCTCAAAGTGTCTATTTTTAATTGGACCCTGAGTTCGAACTACCACAGACCTGATTCTCAACAAAGGGACATATAGGCAACCCTCATAGGTGCGGTCACAACATTTTTCAAATTTTCAATGTCATAACTTTTTTCAAGTTTTCAATTTCATAATCTATTTCAAATTTCCAATTTCTATAACCTTTTTCAAGCTTCAAATCTTTTGTTCAAATCTATTTTCAAAATCAAATCTTTTCTTGCACTTGCATGTCATGCATCATATCAAAATCTCTTTGCAAAAATTCTTTTCAAAATGGATATACTTCGACTTTTGTTAATCGGAGATTCTAAATGAGTGAACCTAGGGTGAATAGATATGTAGGTACCACAAGGGCGGGATAGGGTAATAGTCTAGTGCATTTTCCCTATACGTAACCAACCTCCAAACTTAGAATAACTGTTTTTGAATACCAAAAACGGAGTTATTTTTCAAGAAGGGCTTAAATCTTTTCAAAAGTTGCCAAACAATCTGTTTTCTCCAAAAATAACCCATCTCTTGAGGAAGTTTTCAAAACCATTTCAAAAACCTTAAGTTTAATATTCGGATTGCACTTAGTTTTAGGTGACCTAACTCACCTTAATCAAGTTAAATTGTGACTCCAAAACTTTTTCCAAAAGCCCTTAATCAAATCAATTTTAAATTCAAACCTAGTCACACTCGTCCTTTTAGGAGGTTGAGTTCTAACGAGAAAGTACTATGTTTTTCTCACTTACGTATTTTTCGAGTGTGAAAAATTGTGGTGCGACAGCTAGCAACTCCACTGGGGACGCTTAGAGGGTTAGGCCATTTTCATGTCTTTTCACCCTTCACTCATCTGGAGTCATTGATCAATTTGTCCAATTCCATCCACCCTAAGTTTTTCAAAATTAACCTTTTTAAAACTGTTTTCGAAATCATGCATTCTATTCATATTCAGTCATTCTATTTTGCATTAAATTTATCATCTAAATACTGACTTTTGGCATCTTTATTGTTGTAGGTGGACCTTCGTTCACAATTTTATTTTATGTCACATTAACTGCCATGTATGCCATGAATGAATAGGATGGAATGGACAGGATAGATGAGAGTTATTAGGCCCTTTCTTCCGCTTTTCAAAATTTCCCACTCACACTGCATGTGCACAAGCATTTACATACTTGCATTTTCTACTTGAATAGGTCCCTTCTAATTAGAAGGGGGAACAATATATTTGTTGTGGTCGGATGCTGTGTCAGATTCTTAGCCTACGATCTCTTGATGGTTCTTCTACTCAGATGACCAACCTATAATGGCACAATCTTAGGGAGTGGGATTAGGTTTGAAGATCTAGGAACCGAGCCTTCTTAGGAAACATTAGTAAACCCTTAACCTCATGCTCATGTGGAAACCATGCATAGCTGAACTTTTGCCGGATTTAAGACACTCACGTCAATTTCAAAAACCATGGAGGAAAGGATGACTCCTTCACTTTCCTTTATCCTTGTCTAATTCTTGCCGTTATAATGTTTGTATAAATGCTCATGCATACATATTTACTTTACAATTGTATTCTCTCTCTCTCTCTCTCTCTCTCTCTCTCTCTCTCTCTTTCTCTCTCTCTCTCTGTATACTATATGCATACATGTTCACGCATTCAATATTCTATTTCAAGACGAGAGTTCCGAAGTAACTCAAGTCACTGCATTCTCATGCATATGATCAACCGAAAAAGAGTGACACCAAGTTCATTCTCTCTTGTATCAAACCTACCAAAATTCTAAGGGTTCCCACGTCACCCTAAGGACTCATTGTATGCATTTCAAGTCATTCCAAATCCAAATTATTTAGAGAATCCTAGATTTTCAAAGCTAAATCTTTCGAATCTAGGATCCTATGGAAGATCCTTGATTTGAGTTAATCCAAACTTTCCCTTCCAAATTCCATGCTAAAATTGGTAGATTGAAGCAATTGCACCCAACCCCTTTAACCCCCTTTTTATTCAATTTAAATCCCGACCTATTTTCACTCGAATTTTCATTGGATTAAAATTAATTTAGTTTTAATTGTTTTTTTTGTGGTAGAATTATCAAGTTTATCAAATTGCTTATTTGAATTTTAATTGTTCAAATTAGTGTTTTAATTGTCACTTTCATTTAATTGCTTAGTTGATAGTAAAAACCAATCCACAAACCCTTAAAGATTTTTTGTTTAATTTTAGTCCCCATAGATTCAATACCATCCTTGTGTTGTAATTTTGATTTGAATAAATTCTTAAATTGTGCTTGTGACTATTGCTAGATTTGCACAAATTCCATGGGTGAACACAATAATGGGGATGCATCTATTTAAATTACAATCGCCTCTGATGTGTTAGTTGAGGGCGAACCAGTGGACATTGGATAACCGAAGATTCTAAATGAGTGAACCTAGGGTGAAAAAGGCATGTAGGTATTGCTAGGGCGGGATAGGGTGATAGCCTAGTGTATCTTCCCTATACGTAACTAACCTTCAAACCTAAAATCACTGTTTTCGAAAGACCAAAACGAAGTTATTTTTAAAAAGGGCTAAAATGTTTTCAAAAGTTGCTAGATAACTTGTTTTCCCCAAAAAACCCTCTCTTGAGAAAATTTTCCAAAATCTTTTCAAAAATCTTAAGTTTATGTCTACGGACTTTACTTAGTTTTAGGTGACCTAACTCACCTTGGCAAAGTTGGCTAGCGACTCTAAACCCTTTTCTAAAAGGCCTTATGCAAGTCAATTTTCAATTTAAATCTAGCCACACTTGTTCTTCTAGGAGTATAAGTTCTAACGAGAGAGTACCGTGTGTTTCCCATAAATTATCTCGAGGTGCGAAAAAACGGGGCGCGACACTCTCCAAGCTAGTTAACCCTAGTTCATCTAAACCTATGTTAGCTTAACCCAAGTTAGTTAACCCTAGTTCATCTAACCTTAGGTTAGCCTAACTTAAGTTAGTTAACCCTAGTTCGTCAAACCCTAGGTTAACCTAACTCTAGTTAGTTAACCTAGTTACTTTAACCAAGGTTAGTTGAACTTCAAGGATCTCCAATTTCAAGACTCTTTCTAAATCATTTTCAATCTCAAATGATATTTTCAAAACATGTTTTCAAAAATCTCTTACTCCCTTAAGTTTCTGGAAGCCCTAATTCAAAGGTCTTTTCAAAATATCTTTCAACATATTTTCAAAAGTTCTCTTAAACTTGTCTTGAAAAAAATGGTTAGACACTTAACAGTTTGAAAATACTTTAAAAAACTCACAATTCTAAGGTAGTCCTAACCCTCTAACAGTTATGATTTCCTAGGGAAACTGATACATTAAATGTAACCACCAATGTTCATAGTAGGGTTTCAAAACCTAAATATCTTAAAAAATCTTTTTTAAAAAAAAAATGATTTTCAAATGTCACACTCTAGAAGCAATCTTAGTCCTTCCAAGATAAATGTTGTTTAAGAAAGGTAAGATATCAAGTAGGGTTTCATGACCCTAAAGTTTTCAAAACCCTAAAGGGAAGTTACTAGCCCCTTACCTAAGCCTATGCCCTCTTGATGTTTCTCCCGCTCGGATCACCAACCAATAATTGCACCACCTCAGGGAATGGGCCTAGGTTTGAAGATTTAGGAACCGAGCCTTCCTAGGAAGCATTAGCAAACCCTCAATCTCATCCTCGTGTAGAAACCTATGCATAGCTGAACCTCTGCTAGATTTAAGACACGTACGTCAATTTCAAAATTATGGGGGAAAGGGCGACCGCTTTACTTTCCTTTATCCATGTTAATTGCTACTGTTATAGTGCTTATGTAATGTTCATGCGTGCATATTTACTTTACTATTGCACATTCTATCCTTATACTCTTGCATACATATACATGCATTTAATATTCTATTTCAAAACAAGAGTTCCAAAGTAACTCAAGTCATTACATTCTCATGCATATGATCAACCCATAGAGAGGCACCAAGCTCACTCTCCTTCCCTTGCATAAAACCTACCAAATCTTAAGGGTTCCTATGCAATCCTAAGGACTCATAGCATGCATTTCAAGTCATTCCATGAAAAGGGGCTCTAATCCCTTTATGCTCATGAAGATAGGGATGCCAAGAAGACAAAGTGCAACTTGCAAAGCAAGATCAGTTTAATGACTTCTCGACATCAACAAAAGGTGAATCCAAGGGCTCAAAAGTAGTTTGCGATGCTCCTTGTAAAACTAGATAGGTGAAAGTCCTAAAAAAAATGTTCCACTTACCTCTATTAAAATATACTTTGATTCTCCTGTATTTAAACTCAAAGTTCAATATACCATTTTATTTTGTACGAATGAATGTATGTTCTCAATCAATAGTAAAGTATTTGCATATAGGGGTAAAATCCTTATCTCCAAAAAGCTAGCTGAATGTATCATGTTTAGTCTCCTTCTCAAGTAGGGACACCCCTAAGGCATTTATCGTATAAATTTTTCTAAATATTAAATACTAACTCGTCATTTGTTTCCTCATTTTTCTTCATTTCCCAAGGGTATAGAGACTACACCACAAAAAGACATCATTGCTCACAAGAAAGATCCATAGCCACCTAGAGACTCAATCGTCACCCGACAAAAAGCTCTGTTAATGGCAACCAATCCTAACGAGTCCTCCCCAGTTTCTCGAGAGGAGGTTAATGAGATGAGAACCAAGATTAACGAGATGTTTAAGCTCATCCAAGCTATGGTTGTAAAAGATTATGTTTTAGCCCTATCTTCATCCTTGGTTTTCCTAAATATTTTGAACCTGCCAACTAGAGAATTGTGCTCCAATCGGACATTATAGGGAGAAACAAAGAGGACTCCAAGGGGGCCAACACTAGAAAAGAAGAGACCATAGCACTCTTCCTTGCTGTAAAAAGAATTTCCCCAAACTCTCTTAGCTTGAAGATCCAAGGGTTAGAAGACTCACTACGGAGCCTCCATGGCCATGACCTTTTTGGGCTCACTTCCCATGATGAGCTCTGCTTTTTCCCCAACCATCCAAGGCTGGCCAAGTTCAAAATGCCTGACTTTCAAAAGTACGATGGCACTGGCAAATCCTATAGCTCACTTTCACCTTTATACCAGAGCATTAAGTGCTCATGGGACTGACCCAAAGCTTTTCACACAACTCTTTCAACACAACTTAACTGGGTCCGCTCTGTAGTGGTTTGCTCGACTTGATCTGAGAAAGGTCACAACTTGGATTGAATTGATTAATGCATTTGAAGCCCAATATCACCACAACATAGATCTAACTTCT
Organism: Euryodendron excelsum; assembly: GCA_033060915.1. Classification (NCBI taxonomy): domain Eukaryota; kingdom Viridiplantae; phylum Streptophyta; class Magnoliopsida; order Ericales; family Pentaphylacaceae; genus Euryodendron; species Euryodendron excelsum. Next base: position 3,565,929 of record CM065398.1, read on the forward strand.
GATCGTTGGTCCTTGATGACAATGAGCAAATGACAAAAAAAAAAAAAAAAGCTTCAAAAGTTATGCCCTTAGGTGGAGAGAAGCAGCAACATCAGTCAATCCCCCTTTTAGAAAAGAAAGAATATGTTCAACTATTCGTGCATACCTTCCAAGGTATATACTATGAAAATCTCTACACAAGTTTTTGGGAAAAGCTTCTCCAAGCTTATCATGTAAGAGGAGATGATAGAAAATGGTCTCAAAATGGGAAGGACCCTATGTAAAGACTGGGGAAAGCTTTGCCAATATAGCTAGAAAGGTGGCGACTGCAAGGGGGGTAATCAAGGAGAATGAAATGCCAAATTGCCTATACTGCCTATACCCACCTTAACCATGCCCACTCAAATGTCCAACTTTGTCCCTACTGGGGTACGACCTAATTTCAATAGGCTGGCCCAGTGCATCCACACCTTTGATACCCTTGCCTGCACTGAGACAGAAGCCTACCATAACCTCATAAAGAATATTATACTAAAGCCCATACTAGCCCGTCCATTGCCAAGCCCTCTACCTCCAACTTTCAATGGCGCCCTCACTTGCGAATACCATTCAAGCGACTAAGGGCATGACACTGAAAGCTGCTTCTCCCTCAAGCACAAAATTCAAGACCTAATAGACAATAAGACCATTAACATACAGCTAGTAAACCCAACTCCTACTACTAATATGACCACAAACCCCTTGCAGGATCATAATGTTAACTTGGTACTAAAGAAAATAGAAGAGGAGGATGAACTGGAGGAGATCATAGTCGAGTATTATTCTGATGAGGATTGAGAAACTGATGAAGATGGCAACTAGGAGAAGGAAATCCTGATATGCCTAATTTATCTCTATAATCCAAATGAAGTGCGCGACCCTTCTGATTGGTTAGGTAAAAATTTTGTACCCGTAGAGGAGATCCCCCCCAAAAACATGACCACTAATGGTTAGGGGGATGAATTCTTACACCCTAAGCATGACGCGGCCGAACTCAACCTATCAGAGAGTCTTTCGCCTATGATTGAGTTTGACTATGAAGACATGGATTGGGGCCCTAAGTAGCCAAAATTACTAGTAGAGCCATTTAAGCTAGAAGGAGGCGAGCTAGCCAACCTATTTACAGGAGAAACCAAGGAGGCAATTTAGTAAAATAAGAAATTCAACAAGGCTGATAATTGCACCATCATTATCAACTCACCAAGAGCCCTAAAAGAAGCATCCACTTGCCATACCGGGTCTCGTGATCAAAAAGATGAATGGAGCATTGAAGATGTGGGTATCATTCTAAAACCCACCCTACTAAGGGGGTTCCCCTAAAAGCATTCAAGAGAGGCGTGTTCTCACCCGCTTTCTTTCAATTCCTTTTATTTTCTGTCTTTAAATTCATGTCTACATTTTCATTTTAATAAAAATCTTATGTAGTGTAAGGGAAATTTTCAAATTTGAAATAATAAAAAGATAGTTTTTTTTATTCAAAGGCTGTTATCTCATACTTTTATGAATGGTGAATGCTTTTAAGAAGGGGGTGCACTCTATCCTATGAAGGACTTGACTTAAAAGGTGTGATAGCATGAGTTAACCACTCACCGAATGGTCAGAGTTTTGAAGAAAGGAAAGATGAGAGTGAGTGAGGAAACCACCTAAAAAGTAGCACATACAAGACACCAAAGTGAAGCGATGGGTAGCCAGACTATCAAAAGGAAGAGGATCTATCTTTCAAATCTCCATGGAAACAAAAAAAATATATATATTCCCTTTGCCTGGCCCACTAGTGCCACGTAGAAAGCAAAATATTCCTTGTTAGCCTTGACTCGAGACCATCCCCCCACACTAGGGCAAACAGGTAGTAGAAAAATCAACAAAGAATGTCATTTCTCTATCACTCAAAGCATCAAGTCAAAGCAACGTAAAGGCTTTAGGGATCAAGCAATCCGGTTCAAAATGAAAAGAGATCCTCATTTCATTTTCCATAAGTTAAAAAGCAACCTTTGTTAAACTTGTTGAGCCAGTTATGTTCCTTCCCAGAAAAGCGCTAATCCAGTGATTACCATTCACAATGGGTTAGAATAATAAAGCATTGAAAGGGAATATATCCAAGTAAGAGGGATTGTAGAAGTATGCCTCAAAAAAGGGGGGGGGGCTTGCAATGGTAAAACACAAAAATAAAAACTCCAAGGTAAAAAGGGAAAGGCGAGTGCTAATTGAACAAAACTATTAAAGGTGATCATAGAAAATGAGAAAACACTGTAGGAGTAACAGATTCGAGCCTTTACCTTTTCTTGCAAAAACTCAAAATCATGGCCTATTGGGGACTGCGGGATTTCCCACTACTCAGCTATAGTGCATACGCATAATACCAAAAATTTTGATCCGGTTAGTAGAGATTAATCTATGTGAATAGAATGATACCTTCGAGATCTCTCTAGTTTGATCTCGAATAGCAGCAGGTATGAACTTTGAAATCCTTCTGCTATGATCTCGAACAACAAGCAACCATAACAAGCACGAATTAATTGCTCGAACTCAACCTTCAGACTTCTACTGTATCCTTCGTACAAGCCTTACTCCAAAGAGAGTGGGCTCATAGCTGCTAGGTTTCTCTTTCTCACAAAACGTGTATCTCTCGATTATGAGTAAGTGTAACCTTAGCTGCTGTTAGAGTGCGTATATGTAGAGGTTACAGTAGGGACCATAGTATTAGTATGATTAGGGCTTCTTACATAAATAAGGATTCCTAATCCAACCAGAATTAATCGCTATTTATGTAAATTATAATTTATACTACTAATGAATTATAATTGCACTCCCTATCATACTAGGAATTATATCTCGAGGTTCACATTATTAAATATTTATTTATCTCCTCACGTTAAGATCACATATACCCATCTATTAAATTAAATTACTAAAAATTAAAATTAATAGACTTATTTAATTCTTTGAGACTTTCCACTTAATTTATTTGATATGTTGGATTCATAATCCACCTGCAGGGTTTGACATAATCAAAACTTACAAGCTTCTTCAAGGAGGTATCATCAATCCCTATACTAAGAGGTGGATTCCATCAATAATAAATATTCACCATATGTCGCGCCCTAATTTTTCACACTTACGAAAACACAAATGAAAAAAACATGATACTGTCTCGTTAGAACTCATCCTCCTAAAAGGATGAGTGCGATTATGTTTGAATTAGAAATTGATGTGAATAAGGGCTTTTGAAAAAAGTTTGGAGTCGCCACCTAACTTTGTTAAGGTGAGTTAGGTCACCTAAAACTAAGTGCAATTCGAATATTAAAGTTATGATTTTTGAAAAGGTTTTGAAAAACTTCCTTAAGAGAGGATTTTTGGATAAAAGAGGTTGTTTGGTAACTTTTAGAAAGGTTTAAGCCCTTTTTAAAAAATAACTCTGTTTTTGGTCTTTGAAAACAGTGATTCTAGGTTCAGAGGTTGGTTACGTATAGGGAAGATGAACTAGGCTATCACCCTATCCCGCCCTTGCGGTACCTACATGTCTATTCACCCTAGATTCACTAATTTAGAATCTTTAACTAACAAATGTCCAATATTATCCATTTTGAAAAGAATTTTAAAAAAAATTTGATATGATGCATGACTTGCAAATACAAGAAAAAGAATTTGATTTTAAAAATAGATTTGAAAAGAAGATTTAAAGTTTGAAAAAAGGTTGTGAAAATTGAAAAATTGAAAAAGGTTATGAAATTAGAAATTTAAAAAAGGCTGTGGAATTAGAAACTTGAAAAAAAGTTTGTGACCGCACCCATGAGGGTTGCCTACGTATCTCTTTGTTGGGAATCAGGTTAATTGTAGTTTGGATTCGGGGTCTGATTGAAATAGACACTTTGAGGTCTCTGGAAAGTTTTATTTGACAGGATTTGATTTGAACTTTGATTGAAAGATTTGAAATTGACTTTGAAGTTGATTTTGATTTGAATTTGAACTTGAGGATTTGAAATTGAGCTTTGAAGTAGAATTTGGACTTATCTTGAAAAGCTTGAGTTGAACTTTGAAATCATCTTGACTTAGATTGAAGTTTGAAAACCATCTTGGTTTAGAAAAGAGTTGAAATTTCCTAACTTTAGGGTTATGGTTGAACTAGGGTTTAGAGATCTAAGGACTTATGTAACCTAGGGTTGAAACATGTACTCGAAACACAAAGGTTCAATTTTAGAAAGTTGGATTTAAGAAAAGTCTCGAATTAGAAAGATTTCAAAATAGGAAAGTTTCATTTTAGGAAAGTGCCAAATTAGGAAAGTTTTCATTTTAAGAAATGGTGGATTTTGGAAAGAATTGAATTTGGAAAGTTTTGATCTCTATTTTCTAAATTGAAGATTGGATTTTACTTCCAAAAATAGATGATTTGATTTTGTTTTCAAAATTGGAGGATTTGATTTGGCTTCCTAAGTTGGAAGATTTGATTTGACATGGAATTGGAAATGTTGAGTTTTGAAAATCTTGAACGTGGAGATCTATGATTTGGTAGGAAAAGAGGTTTTGAAAATCTATAATTTGATGTAGAAAATAGTTTTGGAAACCTATGATTTGAGGTAGAATAGAAAGTTAAGATTTTATGAAAGGAATTAGGGTTTCCTAATCATGGATTTTAGGGCTTAACTTGAACTTCAAGACAAAGAATTTTTGAAAAGTAGATCTTTGGAAAGAGTTTTTAAAAAGTAGATTTGTAAAACTATTTGGAAAGAGATTTGAATATGGACTTTTACAAGCCTCTTGAATATCTCACTTTCCTACATCGATTCTAACCATGAAAGGATTAGAACCATTCTAGGGTTGTGATTTTGAAAACAAACTAAATATGGACCACAATGATCACATTGAATATAACACTTTCCTAAAACAACCCTAACCATGGAATGGCTAGAATCACTTTAGGATTATGATTTTGATAAAAACAATTTAGGATTTGAACCCAAGATTTGGACCTTGATGGTCACTTTGAATGTAACACTTTCCTGAAATAACCCTAACTATGGAATGGCTAGAATCATTCTAAGAGTGTATTTTGAAAACAAGTTTGAAAGAAAGAAATTTTGAATACAAGTTTTGAAAACAAATTTGAATGCAATATTGTATGTAATGTATGAACATGATAACCACAATGCAATAGGGTCGTGAACATACAAGGTTAGGCTTCACCACATAATCAAGGGGGCCGAACCCACACCATCAAAAATTGAATTAGAAGAAAGCCCCCAACACGGTGACCTTCAACAATCTTTCCTAGGCATGAATCGGGGAGTCCCCTGTTTCAAGCATGCAAGAAGAGGAGGTAGAAGATGTGGATTAAAATAGAAGAGAACCCAAGTGGGTTAGGAGAGAGAAGAGAGCAGGGGATTGCATAAACTACATCGAAAACCTACCTTTTCTTCTTCTTGCTTTGATTGCTTTGTTTACTTCACCTTAGGAGCTTTGAATATGCAACACTTGATCTTCAATGGATGCTTGGAGGCTTTTGTTTGAGTGTATAAAGTGTATAGAGGCTAGGGTTTATGTGCATGGAGGCTGGGGTTATAGGAAGCTTGAGAGAATTAGGATTTTAAGGGACTTTGAGCTTTGTTTTCATAGAGATAGAGTTTCTGGATTGAGTTTGCAAACCCTTTTTATGCAAAAGGAAGGTCTGTATTTATAGGCAATTAAAATGACCTTGGCGCTTGTTGTAGTGTCGCCTGGGTAAAATTTTCATTGGCGCCACTAGGAGCGACTCTGGAAGGTCTAGGAATGATCCGGAAGGGTGAGGATGGATAGGAACCCTTGAAAGAGTGTTCTGGAAGTAACAGACTTAAGAAATAATGTCAAAATATTTGAAAAGGCCGACCGGCCCATCAGGGGCAAAACGATCATTTAAATTGGAAAAACACTAGAATGGGTTTCGAGTGACTCGTGAGGAGACTGGAAGGTTAAAAACACTATCGAGATTGTTCCAAGGGGGTGCCGATTTGATACCTAGAGCCGGTGTGGTTGGAAAAGGCGACCGGCCTACTAGGGGCAAATCGGTGATTTTGCATCAGGCTTATTGAAATGGACTCGAAATGATTCGGAAAGGTATTGGAATGTTGAGAATTCTATTTAAAGCATCCTCAAAAGCTTACCGGTTTGATACCCAGAGCCGGTGTGATTCTCGGAGACGATTGGATGTCTAAGGGCAAAATGGTCATTTTGACTAAATGGTCTCGGAATTGATCCAGAACCAGCTGGAAGGCACTTGAATGTGATAGATTGTCTTTGGGTCAATCTTGGAAAGGTGGACTTACCATTTTGAGGACTTAGATACTTTCTTGAGAAGCATGCCAAAAGGGCCCAAGAGGCAATTCAGTCATTTTTTAGAGAAATGGGCTAGCATGCAATGGTAATGACTTGAGTTTTGAGTGTTTCCATCACTCTAATGGTATGTGACGAGTTGATTTCCAAAGGTATCCCATCCTTCGGTAAACGTGCCACGATTAAGAGGCATGTTCGGTCCCGTGATATAGGGGTTTTGTTGGCAATTCCCAATGTCAACCTATTTGTAAGTGTTTTCGTCACTCTAATGGTTGCAATATTTGTGAGTGTTTTTTTCACTCTGACGGTGTGTGTTCATTCTAGAGATTTCCTCATCTAGGGAAGCTGCTGGATGATCTTATCATCTGAGGGATCAACTTTCTCGAAAGACTTGCAGGATAACAGACATTCAATATTGGCAGGCTAGCAGGTTCCAAAAATGAATCGTTCTATCATCTCAGGGACTTGGGTTCCATCTCGATTGACAGGTTTAAAGGGACTTATCGTTTTGAGGCGTTTTCTTGCTAAACTTGTTGTACTGGATGGACTTACCGTATGAGAGATCAACTTTCTCAAAAGATGTTCCAGATTGAGTTTGATTTACTTGGATTGGTATTGGAATTGGAATTGAGGTTTAAATAGGGACTTACCATCTTTAGGAAGACATGCTAACTGAAATTGGACCAAGCAATGTTGCAAAGGGCATTTTGGTTATTTTGCTTTTACTAGGCCCAGCAAGACTGCGAAGTGATTAATTGACTGGATTAAGGCTGAAAAATTGGTTTGGACTTGAATATGCCTGTATCGGTTTGAATGTGAGTTTAGTTGGACCAAAGATTACTGAGTGGAAAAAAATAGGATGTTTACAACTACCCTTCTTTTTTTGCCTTTGCATATCGAAGGCAAAAAATGATAAATGAAGGGTCCTATATTGACTGCGAGGCAATCGAAGGGATGGAATTTGAAAACTTGAAGACTGGAGCTTGAAAATGGCAATTTGGCCCAAGAGGGCATTTGCAATCGAATTTTTTGGTAGGGAAAAGGGCAAAGTTTCCCAGGTTTTGACCGTGGCACCACTAGGAGTGGTGCTAGGTGCCACTGCTAGTGACGTCAAGCTTGGAGTTTTAAAATTGCCCAGCTTTTGATTCGAAGCTTACAGGTTCGTGAGAGATTTGGAGGGTTTTAGAGCTTCTTTGAGATTTCTGCCAAGAAGGACTCTTAAGCATTGAAGGAGTGAGTTTGGGGGACACCGAGGAGTTGCCAGAAGTAGTCACCATCGACGGAATTGTTGCCGGAAAAGGAGATTTTGCCGAAGAACTCTAAAAGGTGAATTTTTTATTTTGTATTGAATTTAACGTGTAGAACTCCGTTTGAGTTGTGTAAATAGTTGAAATTGATATTTTGATGTGTTTTGTGTTATTTCTGCGTTTTGATGCTCATTTGATTGAGTTTAGGGTTTCTGTAAGAATAGAAAACTCACTCCTAGAACCTTGGGTATTGGATTTTATAGCTAGATTTTTGCATCATGTGCATAAGAAAAATGTGTTGAACAACTGCATGAAGTTTCATGATTTTTTGAAAACTCTTTGGATTTTTGATTTTTCAAAAAATATAAAAATGCTTAAAATATGGAAAAAATCAAGAAATTAATAGAATTACTTGAGTTGAGGGTTTAGAAAAATATGAGAATATTTTAGAAAATATTTGAAGCATCTTTAAATGATTCTGTGAGTATTTTGAAAACCCTTGAATTTTTGAAAAAATAGAACACGTGTTTGAAAACTGAAAAAACTTAAGAATGTGCATAGATTGTTTTATGTGTGTTGGTGCTATGTGACTGTTCGATGCCGTGGGGTGCACGGCTTGTGTTCTGTTGTCACGTCTTGGGCATTGTAGGGGCCATTTATAAATGAGACTCTGCCAAAATTTTTTAAAATTAGGCAAAGATGTTAAAAATTTTTTGAAATAAAATCTTTCTGAAGGGAAAAGATATAAAACCTTGAGGGTGGGGCCTTTTTGGCAGAGAAGACCTCGTGAAACTCGGAGATCTTTAGAATAGAATTTTTTGAAGGAAAAACTTAGAAAAATCTTTGAAAATAGACTTTGCATAAAACTTTTGAAGGAAAAGTTTAAAAATCTTTGAAAATTGATTTTGAATTTAGAAAACTTCGAAATTGATAAAATCTTTGGAAGGGGAAGAGTTTTAGGGGTTGAAACCATAAAAATCTTTGAGGATTGATTAAGAACAAGACTTTTTGAAGGAAAATTTTTTAGAAAACCTTGAAAATTAATTGGGATAGAAACCTTTTGAAGAAGAAGCTTAGAGAATTTTTTATATAGATTTTGATTGAAGCCTTTGAGATTTGATTTTGAAAATGACTATAGGCCTTGATTTTAAAATAGCTTTTGGAAGGAAACATTAAGAAACCTTAAGAATTGATTTTGAAGATAAACTTTTGAAGGAAAAAGTTTAAGAAACTTGACGATTGATAAAATACACTTTGAAAATAAACTTTTGAAGGAATTAGCTTAAGAAACCTTTTGAGTTGTTTGGAGTAGACTTTGTTGAGACTTGTGTCATTCATTCTTTTCTTCATTTTCTTTTTCCATACCTCTTGTCCTTTCGAAGTGTATATACCATATATTAATATATTTACCTTGATTTGACTTTAAGATGGCTGATGTGGGTGATGACGATTCTGAGAGGAGACGCCGACCTAGAAACGGGGCCTGTACAGATTCCGTTGGCAGTTCTAGCCATTCTAGGGGTAACCATAGATCTGCTGGTAGGACATCTTCGAGTCAAAGTGGGAGGGGGATTATGCCTCCAATTGACCTTTTTTCCTCTAGTCAAGCCAGCTTTTGAGGGAGAGATAGATACTGAGGAGGAGGCATGGGACCTAGGATACCGTGTGACTGGTTATCGGAGGGCCTCTTCTAGACGGAGGCAGACGGATACTGATTTGGGGGATCTAGAGGTACCATACATTCTTGCATTGGGGGACCTTGCCCATCATCCCAGTGTATATTCTTGGCAGCACTTGTCCCCACCCCATATACATACATCATTTAAAGGGATCGTCCATTAGCTTTCAATACCATGTAGCGGGCTACTCCATTCTACCATGTCTTTCTAGCGGAGATTAAGATTAGTGCATTCATGGGATTACAGGCAAACCGCCTAAACTGCCATTTAGTATTGACACTGATTGAGAGGTGGTTTGGCTAGACAGGGACCTTCCACTTTGTGGGCTTTGAGCTGGATCTTACCTCGTTAGATTGGGCCATTATCTCGGAGCTTTCTTTTGCCGGCTGTCAGATCACCTTACAGTCAGTGAATAGGGGCGAAGCTTGTACTTTATTGGACTTTCTGCCTTCTGAACATTCCATATTTTCGGCGTCCTAGCTTAGTCGGGATGAGAGTACCTTTTCTATTGAGAAACCACTTGAGCGATGAGACATTATGAAGCGACAACTAGTTCTATATATTGTTCTTAGCTACTTCTACAATAACAACACATGGATCGTAATTTTCAGATTGGTGAGTGTGGTAGCTGACTTGGGAGCCTTAGTAGAGCTGGACTGGGGGTCTTTTTCATTTGTCCCTTTCTGCTCTGGTGGAGCTATAAGTATTTGCCGGTCCGCCGTCCAAAGGTAGTAAAGGCTGACGTTTATCCCTGAGCTTTAAGATGGGCTCACAATCAAGTGGCCCATCGATCTGGGATCACTGATTTCATAACCATATAGGCGAACTTGGAAATGTGACCTAGCGGCCCTTTGTTGGATCGGTTCATTATGAGGCAGTCAGGTATCTATTCCCGATGTCCCTGTTGAGGATTTCTTTTCTTAATGATGAGCTTTGGGAGTCCTATCCGAGAGACCAGCATTGCCGTCAATTTCACGAGGAGTTTCGGTTGATTGGGGATCCACCTGAGTATATGTTCGGAGTTTTGGTTGAGGGAGTTCCTATTCCGTGCTGGGAGTGTCAGCCGGGTGTTGGTTTTTTGCTTCCTCCAGAGACTAACTACGCCACATATTTTGGGGCTCACTCCATAGGTGCCTTTACCTAGCTTGAGGTGGTGGTTGGAGGTTACGCCATTGGCCAGGAGGTAATAAACTTATGATGTCACGCTAAAGGATATGTGTCTTAGGCCGAAGTTGTTGCCATGAGAGATCAAAGATACTGGTACCAGACTGAGAATGACCAGTACCAGGCAGAGGTAGCCACTTTGACTGCACGGTTGGCTCAGATGTTAGGTAGCGGGGTATGTTGTCCTTTATCTCTTTTTATTCTGGTGTTGTTTAGTTATTCATTTGCTTAGCTGATTTAAGCTCTTCCTTCTTGTAGGATCCTGGTGCTTCCAGTAGTCATCCGCCTCCTCTTGAGCCAGGTTTTGGGGATTTTGACCTTAACATTGATTTTGACCCTTGATGGGTGCCCCTTGTCACAGGTCCAACCTCTTTTCTGCACCATGTCCTAATCATTCATTTAGTTTTTGTTAGACTGTTTATTTTGTAATTTTTGAATAGAATGGATATTTATGACTCAGATAGCCAGATGTATGTATTAATGCATGATTAGGGGTGGATGTTTATGATTTAAATAGCTAGATATATGGATAGATGCATGTGCAGGGATAATGTTGATGATGTATGTTTATTACATGTTCTAGAGATGATATTAAAATGCATTGGTGACTTCCGTTTTACAGGGAGCTATGTCCCATGTATGTGATGCTCATACCAAAATTTTTATAAAAATGCATGAACATGTGAGGAATACACCAATTAATAAAATGAATGGAGTGCCGTCAAACTTTGCATCCTTGAAATGGCAACTCCTTCCTTTTCAAGAGTTTGGCCTCTCATTTGGCTCAGCCATACCTTGATCGGATGATAGCATTTCGTACCTTTCTCTTCCTTTTGATGAACTCTGACTTTCTACTTTAGGTTAGTGCCTGGGATTATTTGGCTTGAATTCTCAATCCTGGGAGCTTAGGCAAAGACTTACCTAACCTTTGGCAGGGCGATGAGCAGCCGATCTTTCAATCTGAGGAGGCTAAGTTTGAGGAATGTTGTCACGCCCCATAACCCGGCTTATACGAATTTAGGGTACATGACCGGCTAGTAACAAGGCTACCCAAAGCCGCATTACATAAACTGGTTGATCACCTTTGCATAACCATTTAAAATGACGCATAATTGCGAAAAATAGAACTTTATAAGCGTAAAATAAAACGTGTGTCATACATAGCAGAGCGGTGCCTAATCTCTAAAACATAAACATTCCATAAGATGGGCCTATCAAAGGGCACCACAATTATAACATTATAATATTAAAAACCATTAGGGTCCAACCCCTATATCAGTACATAACATAAGGCCTGTGAGCTGTAGTCCAAATATCCTTGTAATGGGCCTCCCTCAAGGTCTCCTAATTTGGTCACTTGAAAACATTTTTAGAAAGCGTAAGCTAATGCATAGTGAATAACAATAATGCATGAGCATAAACTACCATAGGCTACAGTTATATTTAATGTATAAGATAATAGAGGTACATTTATGCATGTGTGGCATGAACTTAGAAACGTATAAGTATAAACATAGAGACACATGAAGCATAGGCTTTGTATTAAAACATTTCATCATTTCTAAAACATAATGTTGAAGAAGAGAGGCAGGTGTGTTGTAGCATGAACTATTAGAGCGTGACATAACTTGTCATGAGCATAATGTATCATATTTGGTAACCGTACAACTTAGCTCGCCACATAATATCAGGCACATCAAATGTGATCATTCTTAGTAACTTATAAAGCGTAGCTTTGGAAGCGTAAATAACATAAGTATCATATTTAAATACTATAATATTTCGAACATAGCATCATAGGAGTAGGACATAATGCATAACATGATTTCGTAAGGCATAACGTAGCTATCATAAGCATGCTATGGCATAATATTATAAGGGCATATCATAATATCTTGAAAGGAAGTGATACACCATGACATTAATACTTGTGGGAACATGCGTGACTTGTTATGAAGCATTCAAACAAGTCATATTTCTCATTTTAGAACATAAGTGTGTCATGTCTTTACATTAGGTCAACATATCCCTTACTTCACCCCACTTAAGAGGTCTTTCTGGTATTGGGCATCATAGTAACCACAATGGTCATGCGTAAGGCTCTTTAGGCCAACATAGTAACCATGAATGTCACATATAGGCTCTTTAGACCAACATAGTAACTATGAAAGTCACGCATAGGCTCTTCAGGCCAATATAATAACCATGAAGGTCACACATAAGCTCTTTAGGCCAACATAGTAACCATGAAGGTCACGCATAGGCTCTTTAGGCAAACATAAGAGCTAGGCTCAGTTATAGCAACCGTAAAGGTCACACATAGGCTATTTAAGTCAATCATAAGAGCTATGCTCAATTCTAGTAACCATAAAAGCCACATCAAGACTTTTAAGCCAAGGGATGTCTCCCAACACGGTAATAGATTATTTCGTGTCCCTTACCGTAGGACCATCATTGCTAGTTTAGGGTCTTGCCACGAAAGACTTTACATGTCGGTGGTTTATTTCACGTCCCCCCATCCTAGGACTATCGGGCTAGATTAAAGTCTTGCCACGAGAAGACCTTGAGTTAGAGTCGTACACTAGGAATCTTACATCTACTTTATGTGAACGTTCTAGTCCGTAGGTTGTAGTTCATGTCATAGGTAAGGTTCGTATATAATTTAAAGCATGACATTCATACTTGAACGTAATCATTGATACATTTAAATAAATGAAAAGAAATGCATGAACCGTAATTGAACTTGAAAGCATTTGGAGAGTAATAGGTCTTACTCATGGCATATCGTTACTCACCTCTATCCAACTAAACGGGTATTAAGCAAGGTGCTCCTACACATAATTCACATAGGAACATGGAATCATCAATACACGATGCTAAGGCAAAGCAATAATGTATAAATCAAGACTAAGCACATAAATCCCTTGACCCTAACCCACCAACATCTTACTCTTACCATGAAAGAGTGAGACTAACTCTAGGGTAAGGCCCCAACATAAAATGAGAACATAAGGTTGAGGGTGGAGTATGAAAACCGGAACATTGATCCTTTCATCGCATCGCAACCACCCCGAACAAAGGATTCTCACACAAGGCTAGTTCCATTTGAAAATAGGCTTAAAGGCCTTCAATTTGATAGGTCATGGGCCAAAAACATATTTCAAGTGAAGAAGTTATGCCTCATGGAAGGTGGACTAAAATTTTGGAAAACAATGTTATTGGCATAGATTTTGGGTCAACTTTAAACTTCCATAACTCTCAATCCATAAGGAATTAGAGAACAAGCTTTATATGAGTACAAATTTATAAGAATCTACTTTCTAACGCTTCAAACGGTTCATCAATTCGATTTTTCTAGAGAAAGTTATGCCCGCTTTACTAAATAGTGCTGAAACTGGCAGACCTTTCAAACGCCCAATCGGGCCGTTCGAACGCTGGGCCAAAATGACCAAGCTGTTCGAACGCTCAAATTGGCTGTTCAAATGCCAGGAAAAAATGGAAAAACACCCTCTCGGGCCATTCGAACGCCTAAAAGGGCCATTCGAATGCTAGGCAAAGTGAAAAATTCCGCTCTCAAGCCATTCGAACAGTTATGTCGGGCGTTCGAACACTCTCACCTTTGCAATAGCAATTTTTAACCCAAAACTCCTCCAAAAATAATCAAACCTTCCCAATACTCTTAGGGCTCAAAGATTAGCCCACAAGGATGACAATAACTCAAAATGGGAGAAAAAGAACAATAAAAACAAAGGAATCTAAAGAAAGAATTCAAAACCCTAACATTTCACATATTTGGGGGTTTCAACCCCCAACTCTTCAATCCTCCAATATTGAGCTACAAGCTCTCAAATTCAAAGTAATTGGGACTTAAGGAGTCCCCCAAGACAAACTCAAACACCCCAACTCATATATATGCATATATACAATATTCCAACACATTTACACAAGTATACATACGAGGTTTTAGTTCATACCTTTCTCTCTCTAGCTTTTCCAACTCCACAATGGGCTTCCAAGCTTGGTTGAGCTTTTCTTACTTCCTCCTCTTCTTCTTGATCTTCTCCCTTCAATCTCCTTCCTCTATCTCTTCTCCTATTTCTCTCTCTCTCTCTACAAATGGGTGTGTGTGTGTGTGTGTAAAGTGTATATACATAGGTATATAAGATGATACACAAGAGAAATAATCCCATGTGTCCCACCCTAAGAATTTAAGTTACAATTTAACTCCCAATTAGTCACTTTGACCCCAAAAAGAATCATATCTAACATTAAACAACACAAATGCCTTAATTTAGATAAATGAAAAAAATTATTGGGTTTAGGGTATTACAAACGTAATGTAAGCTAAGTTATAGGATTTAGAATCAAATGGATATATATGCACAAATTTGATGTTACTTTCAGTAGGGTTTAGATCCATACCATCTTTGGTTGGTCTTCCAGTGGAGTTTAGTCCCCTAGTACCCTTCTTTAGCCTTGGCAACATGTCTGGCCCATTTGGATCAAGCAATCCTTTTTCAATCGGTGAAGACTTTAATAGGGTTGTAATGTAGAACATGGTTCTGGAGTTTTGCAAGAAAAGGTAAGTGCTCGAACCTATTGCTTCTATTAGGCTTCTTTATCTGCTGGGATCACCTTTAGATTTTCCTTCTTGCCTTTACTATATGCTCATCAAGATGGCACAAAATGAATCTTTTTTTTTTTTCCTCTTCTTTCTTTTTGTAAGTGGATACTTCTACAACTCCTTTCTCACAGATTTTTTTTTCTTAGTGTTTCATTCTAACCCATTGAGGGCGGTGATCCCTAGGTTGGGGTTCTCTTAGAAAGAATCATAACCGGCTCAACAGGTTTGACAATGGTTGCTTTTGACCGTACAAGAAATCAAATGAGGGCCCCTATTCATTTTGAATCAGATTGCTTGATCCAAGAGTCTTCACGTTGCTTTAGCTTGATGGAAGATGAGTGACATTCTTTTTTGAGTCCTCAGTTATCTGTAAGCCCCAGTGTGTGTGTGGGTGTGGCTGCCGGGGGGGGGGGGGATAATTTTGGATTAGGGTTGACAAGAAATCTTTCACTTTCCGCGAGGCACTAGTGGGTTAAGCCAAGAGGATATACATTTTTTTCTTTTTTTTTTCTGGGAAAATGAAAGATGGCTCCTCTTCCTTTTGATAATTTGGCTCCCCATCACTTAGCTTCGGTGTCTTGTAACTGCTGCTTTTGGGTTGTTTCCTCACTCATCCTTATCCTTTCTCTTTTCGAAAAGTTGGTCATTCAATGAGTGGTTAACTCATGCTATCACACCCTTTAAGTCAGGTTTTCCATAAGACAGAATGCACCCCTTGTTTTGGAAACATTCACCATTCACAAGAATATAAGACAACTACATTTTCAATGAAAAATTACCTTTTTATTATTTTAGTGAAAAGCATAGAGTTCTTATGGAAATACAAACGTAAATTTAAAGACAATAAGTAGAAGGGATAGAAAGAAAGCGAGCGAAAATACCCCTTTCTTATATGCTTTTGAAGAGAACATTTTCAGTTGGGCTTTGGAATAATGCCCACGTCCTTGATGCTCCATTCATCATTGAGGTCTTTGGACCAAACAAAGTAGGCAGGGGCTTCTTTTAGGGCTCTGGGTGTGTTGACGGTGATGGTGTAGTTATCAACTTCATTGACCTCCTTATTGTCCTCTGTTGCCTCCATAAATAGGTTAGCTAGCTCGCCTCCCTCCAATTCAAATGGTTTTGTCAGGACTTTTGGCTCTTTAAGTCCCCAGCCCATGTCTTCATATTGAATTCAGTCACAGGCTAAGGGGTTTTCTGACAAGTGGCATTCAATCGCGGCATACTTAGGGTGCAAAAACTCATCACCCCAACCATCAATGATCATATCTTTGGCAGGGCCCCCCTCTATGGGTTTGGACTCTTCAACTGGCCAATTCGAAGGATCGTGTACTTCATTGGGATTATAGAGATAGATCGGGTATGGCAAGAATTTCTCCTCCTAGTCGCTCTCTTCATTAGTCTCGCAATCCCCATCATAATCTTCAACCACAATCACATCCAATTCACCTTCCTCTTTTATTTTCTCTAGTATCAAGTTGACGGTGTGGTCTAACAGAGGATTTGTAGTTACATTGGGGGTAGGAGGAGCAGGGTTCACCGGTTGTATATCAACGATCTCGTTGTCTACTAGGTTTTGAATTTTGTACTTGAAGGAGAAGCAGCTTTCAGTGTCATGCCCTTGACTGCCCGAATGATACCTCCAAGTGAGGGCGCCATTGAAGGTTGGAGGTAGAGGGCTTGGCAATGGATAGGCCGGTATGGGCTTCAGTATGTTGTTCTTTAAGAGGTTGTGGTAGGCTTCTATTTGGGTGTAAGCTAAGGTATCGAAGGTGCGGATGCGTCAAACCGGCTTATTGAAATTAGTACGTGCCCCAGTAAGGCCAAAGTTAGGTGCTTGCGTAGGCATAGTTAAGGTGGGAATGGGTAAGAAAAGATGTGACTAGAATGGTAGATGGTATTGGGGTGGTTGAATGGGCAAGATAGCAAACACCTCACTCTCCTGCTTGATTACCCCCTTGCAGTAACCACCTTTTTGGCTATATTGGTAGAACTCTCCCCAGTTTTTGCATAAGAATCTATATTCCTTCCTGTCATGAGGCCGTTCTCTATCATCTCCCCTTGCATGATAAGATCAGAGAAGCTTTTCCTCACATTCATGGAGAGCTTTTCATAGTATATGCCTTGGAAAGTGTGTATGAATAGTTACACATACTCTTTCTCTTCCAAAGAGAGGTTGACTTGTGCAACTGCTTCTCTCCATCTAAGGATATAGGTTTTGACGCTTTCTTTCTCTCCCTTACTCATTGTCAACCACTGGTTAGAAGTGAGGTCTATGTTGTGATGATATTGGGCTTTGAATGCATTGACTAGTTTAATCTAAGTCTTGATATTCCTTAGGTTGAGTTGGGCAAACAATTGCAGGGCGAACCCAGTGAGATTATGTTGAAAAAGTTACGTGAGGAGCTTTGGATCATTCTCATGGCCACTTAATACTCCAACATAAAGGCGAAGGTGGGCAATCGGGTTACCGGTGCCATCATACTTCTGAAAATTAGGCATTTTAAACTTGGCCGATCTTGAATGGTCTAGGAAGAAGCACAACTCATCATAAGAGGCAAGCCCAAAGGTGTCATGGCCATGAAGGCTTCGCAATGAATCTTCCAACCCTTGAATTTTCAGATTGAGAGGGTTTAGGGAAGTTCTTTTCACAGCAAGTGAGAACAATATAGTTTCTCATTCTTCAGTGTTGGCCCTTTTGGAATCCTCCTTGTTTTTCCTAGTAGTCTCACATTGAAGTACAATCCTTAGGTTGGCAGGTTCAGAGTCTTTAGGAAAAACCATGGATCATGATAGGGCTATAGCAGCATCTTTCACAGCCATGGCTTGGATGAGCTTAAACATCTCATCGATCTTTGTTCTCATTTCATTGACCTCTTCCTAAAAGACTGAGGATGACTTGTTAGGATTAACGACCATTAGCAAAGCCTTTTGTCAAGTAATGATCGGGTCCCTAGTTGGATGTGTATCTTTTTTAGGAGCAATGATGTCTTTTTATGGTGTAGTCTCTACGCAAGGATAAGAAAGAAAAAGAAAAACAAGGACATAAGTCATGAGTTAGTGTTTGATATTTAGAAGACTTTATGCGATGCATGTCTGAGGGTGTCCATTCTTGTGAGGGAGACTAAACATGATGCATTTGGTTCATTTTTTGGAAATAGAGGGTTTGCCCCTATATGCAGATACCTTGCCATTGATTGAGAACATACATTTATTTGATCATTTATTTGCAAAATGTAAAGGAGTACATGGAATTGAAACACATTTTAATATGGGGAAGGGGGACATTTTTCTTTAGACTTCCACCTATCTACTTTTACATTTGAGATCTTAAACTACTCTTGAGTCATCGGATTCGCTTTTTTTGAGTTTGATATTGAGGAGGTCATCAAGAGACCTTGTTGTTTGATTGCCCCTTGTCTCCTTGGCAACCTTATCTTAGTGAGCGTAGGGGGATTGAAGCCCTTCTTTATGAAATGAATTGAAATGTATGCCATAAGTCCTTAGGGTTGCGTGGGAACCCTTAGGGTTTTGGTAGGTTTTATGTAAGGGAGAGTGATCTTGGCATCACTCTATATGAGTTTATATGCATGAGAATGTAGTGACTTGAGTTACTTTGAAACTCTTATCTTGAAATGAAGTATTGAATGCATGTATGTGTGTGCCAGGAGTATATAGAGAGAGAGAGTATGCAATTGTAAAGTAAATATATATGCATGAGCATTTATACAAACATTATAACAGCAGAAATAGACAAGGATAAAGAAAAGTAAAGCAGTTGCCCTTTCCTCCATGATTTTGAAATTGATGTGCTTGTCTTAAATCCGTTAGAGGTTCAGCTATGCATGGTTTCTACAAGAGCATGAGGTTGAGGGTTCACTAATGCTTTCTAAAAAAGCTTAGTTCCTAGATCTTCAAACCTAGACCCACTCCCCAAGATAGTGCCATTATAGATTGGTGAACCGAGTGGGGGAACCATCAAGAGGTCATATGCTAAGAAACCGAGACAACATCCGCCCACAACTAATATACCGTTCCCCCTTCTAACTAGAAGGGTCATAACCATGTAACAATGCAGATATGCAAATGGGAGTGCACGTGTAGTGTATGTGTGGAATTTTAAAAAACGGAGCATAGGGCCCAACGACTCCCATCTATCATGTCCATTCTATCCTATTCATTTATGACATACATGATAGTTAATATGACACAAAAGTAAAATGTGAACCAGAGTCCACCTACAAAAATTAAGATGCGAGAATTCAATGCTTGGATGACAAACTTAATGTAAGATAAAAATGATTGAATGTAATTTGAATGCAAGTGATGATATGTTTTTTAAAAACAGCTTTGAAAAGTTAGAGTTTGAAAATTTGAAGTTGTTGGCCCAAAAGGCAACCCAAGAAAGGGGGCTGAATTGGGTTTTTCAAAAATTAAAGCAATTAAGATTAATTAAATTAATCTAATCAATGGAACAATAATTCAAGATATATGCAATACAATGTAAGCAATAATGGAATGAAAACAAAGCACAAGAAAGCTGTAAGCATCCCATTTTTGCCTGTTGGGCAGTCTCCAGTTTGTCCAGACTTGAATTTAAGTCAATATGGACATATTCTAATTTTTAAAACATAATCAGTCAATCCATCGCTTCGCGGGCCCGCCAGGCCCAAATAGAGGCAAAATGACCAAAATGCCCTTGAGGGCATTGTTTGGTCCAATTCTAGTTGGCATGTCTTTTTGAAGACGTTAAATCCCCGATTTAATCTCAAATCCAATTTCGAGTCCAAGTCCAATTCCAATTAAATCTAGCATATCTTTCGAGAAAGTTGATTGCTCGAGGCGGTTAGTCCATCCTGTCCGACACGTTTCAGAATGGTAAGTCATTTCAAACCCATCGGTCGGGACGAGACCCCAAGTCCCCGAGATGGGAGAACGGTCCACCTTTGGCGCCTGCTAGCTCGTTAATGAAGAAATGTCTGTTATTCGACACGCCTTCTGAGAAAGTTGATTCCTCAGGCGATAAGTCCATCTAGCAGCTTTCCAAGATCAGGCAGTCTTTGGAATGATTGCGACCCGTTAAAGTAACGAAAATACTAGTAAACATCGCAACTGTCAGAGTGGCGGAAACACTCGTAAACAGGTCGATATAAGGAATTGCCAATAAACCCCTGTGTCATGGAACTGCTGTCAGAGTGGCAGAAACACTCAAAACCCCGGTCAACACCAGTGCTTGCTAGCCTACTTTGGTGAAAAATGACCAAACTACCCTTAGGGCCATTTTCTGGCACGTTTCTTGAGAAATTACCTAAGTCCTCAGAATGGTAAGTCCACCCTTCCAAGATTGTCTTAAAGACAATCTGGCATGATTAGGTGCCTTCTAATCAGTTTCGGGCCAATTCCGAGGCTCTCCGATCAATATGATCATTTTGCCCTAGGCATCCGAGTGCCCTAAGAATCACACCAGCTCTAGGTATCAAACCAGTAACCTCCCAGGGATGCTTTTGATAGTATCTCTGGTCCTCTGATACATTTCTAGATCATTCCGAGTTAGTTCTGGCAAACCAGATCCAAAATGATCATTTTACCCCTAGCGGGCCGGTCACCGCTTCCAACCAAGTCGACTCTAGGTATCAAACCGGTAACCTCCTGGGACATTCTAGGTAATGTTTCCAAACCTTGAGTCTTCTTCCAGGATATTCTGAGTCCATGCTAGTAGTTTTCCAATCCGATTGACCGTTTTGCCCCTAATAGCCCGGTCAACCCCTCTAACAAATACTGGCATCATCTTTTAAGTCTATTGTCTCTGGGATGCTATTCTAGGGTCTCTGTCCCTTTCCAGCCTTTCGGGCCATTCCCGGCCCTTTAAATTATTCCCGGACCTTCCAGAGTCACTCGTAGTGAAGCCGGGCTAAAAATTGCATGGTAGTCACTAGTACAGGCGCCCAAATCTTTTGAAGATACGTTGCTTGCCGACCTTAAAACTTTTCTAAGTGGTTGGCGCCACTAGCAGTGGTGCCAGAAGAAAATGCTTTGTCTATAAATACAGAGCCTCTTCTAGTGTGAAAAGGGCCCGCAAACTCAGTCCAAAAATCCTGTTATTCGATATACAAAGCTCGTAGCCTCTCCAAACCCTAGTCTTCTTTAGGTTTTTCAAAATCCTAGCCCACATACACTAAACCCTAGCATATATACACTCACATACACCCCTATACACTCACATACTAGCCTCCAAAGATTCCATTGAAGATTTGAAGTGCTGCAACTCCAAACCTCCCGAAGATCAAAGCAAGCTCTTGAAGATCGACGATAAGTAAAGTAAAGACTGAAGTAAAGAAAGCCCACAAAATAAAGAAAATAAAGAAGATACAAGGTAGGCTCTCTATTTACGTTTACACATCTCTCCTCTCTCTCTTCTCCCTCCGAACCCACTTAGGTTTTCTTCTATTTTAATCTCTCATTTTCTACCCCTTCCTTTCTTGCATCTTTCATACAAGGGACTCCCCAGTCCATGTGTAAGATTAGGCTATTGAAACTCACTATGTCGGAGGCTTTCTTTTAGTCTAACAGGAGACCATGTGGGTTCGGCCCCCTTGATTGTGTGGTGAAGCCTTTAACCTTGTATGTTCACGACCCCAACTTGCATTGTGCATATCATGGTCATGCATTCCTCCAAAATCCGTTTTTAAACTTGTTTTCGAAACTTGCATCAAAACTGTTTTCAAAATTTGCATTAAAATTTTCTTCTTCAAAACTTATTTTCAAAATCACAATCTTAAGGTGATTGTAGCCTTTCCATGGTTAGGGTTACTTTGGGAAAGTGTTACATTTAAAGCGACCAATATGGTCTATATTTTCAAGTCCTCGTTGTTTTCAAAGCAACAATCCTATAATGGTTCTAATCTTCTTATGGTTAGAATCATTTTAGGAAAGTGAGACATTTTTAAGGGTTTGTAAAAGTCCACATTCAAATTTCTCTTCAAATCTCTTTTCCAAACCTATTTTCCTAAAAAGCTTTCTTTTCAAAACCTCTCTTTCCAAAAACTCTCTCAAAGTTTTACTTTCCAAAATTTCCTTTTTTAAACTCCTCTAAAAATTGCTTTTGAAAACTCTCTTAAAAAATATATTTTCCAAAACTTCTTTTAAACTCCTTTCCAAAAAAGCTCTCTTCAAAATTTACTTTCTAAAAATGTTCCTCAAGTCTCTTTCCCAAAAACTCTTTTCAAAAATCCCTTTCCTAAAAAATTTTCTTTTCAAAATCTCCTTTCCAAAACTCTTCTCAAGTTTACTTTCTAAAAGCTCTTTGCTAGGATCTCCTTCTAAAAATCTTCCTTTCCAAAAAGTCTTTCCAAAAACTCTTTATCTTGGAGCCCAAGTCAAGCCCTAGAGCCAATGATTAGGAAACCCTAATTTTCTTTCCTAAAACATGATTTTCAATCTTGCCTTAAAACCTAGGTTTCCAAAACCTCCCTTTTATATCAAAAACATCAACTTTCAAAACCTATTTTTTACATCGAATCATAGACTTTCAAATTTAGGATTCCCAAAACTTTATCTTCCAATTCCATGTCAAATCCAATCTTCTGTTTTAAGAAACCAAATCCAATCACCCACTTAGGAAATTAGATCCAATCCTCCATTTTTGGAAGCAAAATCAAATCGTCTCTTTTTGGAAATAGAAATCCAACCTTTCTTTATTCAATCATTTCCTAATGTTAAACCCTTCCAATTTTCAACTTTTCAAATTTCAAACTTTTCAATCTTTCTAAATTTCAAACCTTTCCAAAATTCTAAACTTTCCAAATTCGAAACTTTCTTAAGTTAAAACTCCCAAAATTCAAATATTTCCAAAATCAACTCTTTCCTAAACTTGAAATTTCTCATAATTCAAATCCTTCTTAAATTTGAACCTTTTCTAATTTCTAATTTTTCTAAATTCCGAATCTTTCCAAAATCTAAAATTTTCCAAAGTCTAAGTCTTTCTTAATCCTAACTTTCCAAATCTAAACATTTTCAAAATTAACTTTTTCTTAAAAGTAAACTTTTTTAATTTCAAAATTTTTTGAATTCAAAACTTTCCAATTTGAAAACCTTTCTTAAGTTCAAATCTTTCCTAATTCATAACTTTCCTAAAACGAAACTTCCTAAAATGAAACCTTCTGAAAATGGAACTTCCCTAATTCGAACCCTTCATAAATCCAATTTTTCCTAATCTTCCAAGTCCAATATTCAAGTCAAATCTTTCCTAAAACCTTTTCAAGTCGAGTCCAATCATTCTTA
The DNA here is from genome assembly GCA_033060915.1 of Euryodendron excelsum. NCBI lineage: Eukaryota > Viridiplantae > Streptophyta > Magnoliopsida > Ericales > Pentaphylacaceae > Euryodendron > Euryodendron excelsum. Next base: position 3,589,244 of record CM065398.1, read on the forward strand.
AACCTCAAGTGTTTTCTAAGTTCCGTCTTTCCTAAGTCTAGGTTTCCTAAAACTAAGTTCCCCAAAACCAATCTTTTCAAAATTTTCAATCGAAGTTCAAATTTGCTAATTTCCTAATCAAAATTCCAATTCAATTTCTTTTTCAAATCAAAATCTTCTATTTTCAATCGGACTCTTGTCCGAATGACGACTGACCTAATTCCTCAAAAGGGATATGTAGGCAACCCTCATAGGTGCGGTCACAGCTTTTTTCAAATCTCTATTTTCAATTTTTAAAACTTTCTAATTTCAAATCAAGTCTTTTTCAAAAATCAAATCTTTTTGTTGCATTTGCAGATCATGCATCATGTCAATTTCTTCCTAAAAATTTGTTTTTTAGAATGGATAGTTTTGGACATTTATTAGTCAAAGACTCTAATGAGTGAACCTAGGGGGAATAGACATGTATGTACCGTAAGGGCGGGGTAAGATGATGGCTTAGTGTGTCTTTCCTACATGTAACCAACCGCCGAACTTAGAATCATTATTTTCGAAAGACCAAATGGAGTTATTTCAAAAGAGGGCTTAAATATTTCCAAAGGTTGCCAAACAACCTATTTTCTTAAAAACTCTCCCTTGAGAAAGTATTTTCAAAAACCTTTTTCCAAAAAACCCTAAGTGTAATCTTTGGATTGTGCTTAGTTTTAGGTGACCTAACTCACCTTAATCAAGTTAGGTGGCGACTCCAAATTATTTTTCAAAAACCCTTAATCAAATCAATTTTCAATTGAAACCTAGTCGCATTCATTCTTCTAGGAGGATGAGTTCTAATGAGAGAGCACTGTGTTTTTCTCACTTGTCTTTTTCAGGTGCAAAAATCGGGATGCGACAAAAGCACACCAAGAGTTACCGAGATTCAACCATAACTCGTGGTCTACGTCTTCACCCCAAGATGCCCTTGAAGTTTTCTTTTACTATGCAATCTCCAATTACAAAGTAGATGTTGATTTCCAAAATGCTCAACTCACTTTTACACAAGAACTTCTCCCCAAGTTCTTCTAACCACCAAGTGGTTTTGCCAAAGATCTAATTTAACTTACAAGTATTTTTCTTTTCCAAGGGAACACTCCAACTCTCACTTACAAGTATATGAAAGATATACAAATGAAAAACAAACTCTCTATAAAGAGTAGATGGGAATTGAATAGCTCACTAAATGCCAACTTAAAGATAAAGAGAATTTTTAGATTTTTCAGCTCAATCAATTAGTGAATGTTGTTTCTCTTGTCTATAAATGCATTTGGAGGTTTGTATATAAGGCCTTGAACTGATTTCACCCGTTGGAGGTAGTTGGAGACTCATTTAATGCACGCCTAGTTCAATATAATGTTTAAAAATATAGTTGTTAGTCCCCAAGTGTTGACACTTAACTTCATGTGTCGACACATTAAACCTATGTATCGACACATCACCCAAAAAATGTTGTTTATACTTTCATTGATCAACTTGGCTTCAAGAACACTTAAAGATCTTCAAAGAGTATTCTTTTTGGGGTATGATGATACTTCAAAGTCTTCAGTCTATTTGATCATTCAAGAATTATCTTCAATTTAATTTGGATTGAATTCAATTTGGTTTCTTTTAAATCTTCTCTTAGATTCTTTTCAAGAGTTTTTGCACATACAATGAATTCTTCATTTTGAATCACCTTCAATCTCTTCGATTTTAAATCAACTTCATTGAGTCTTTGCACACTTGATGAACTCTTTTTTTGAACACTTTCAATACATATCAACTTTATTGGATCTTCACAGCCCTGATTAAATCTTCTTTTGAATTCTTTATAGAGACTTTGCAATCATAATGAATTCTGTTTTTGAACACCTTCAATCTCTTCGAATTCAAGTCAACTTCATTGAATCTTTACACACTTAAGAAAATCTTCTTTTGAGTACCTTTAATCTCTTCGAATGCAAATCATTTGTTTGAAGTTTGAATAGGTGCAATTGCTCTGTTGTAGTGCATTGCTTGACTCTTGTCTTGTTGTGCATCCAATTTGCAATGTATTAGACTTTAAGTCAATCTTTAAGTCTAAAGTATAATCCTTATTAATCTACACACTAATTAAATGCATTAGTAAACTAACACAAGGTTTAGTTATTATTAAAATTAAGGTGTAGAGTCAACAATCTCTCCCTTTTTGATGATGAAAAAATCTTTGCAAAAAAAATCGATATAAGATAAAATGAGATAGAATCAAATTTCTTACCAGAGAAAGCTCCCCTTTTGTTTTACAACCGATGCTTCCAAGAAAAAAATATCTTTTCTTTTGTTTGATTAGTAAAAATAGATCTCAATTTTCAAAAAAAATTTTTATCAGTCAATTTGCAAAACAAGTTAAGGGAAATGATTCCTTTATCATTTTTCCATTCATCATTTAACATCATTCAATGTAATCATTAAGCAATCCATTCTTCTCCCCATTTATTTTCATACAATTCATTTCATTTCCATTGTTTATGTTACTCCATTGTCCATGTAAACCATTTTATTATTTTCAATTCTTCTCCTCCTTTTTGTCAATTCATCAAAAAAAGAAAGAGAAAGAAAAAATTTATAACACAGACAGGTACAATAGCAAAAAATCTTATAACAAGATGATTTGTATAAACAAGAAAGCAAGCAGAGCATTCAACCAGCAAGATCTCGAGCTTTTACAACAACGAGGTTAGATTTCATTCACAAAAAGCATTACGAAAGATTAATCAATGAGCATTCACAAAAGTTGACAAAGGATTAGGCAATGAACATTCACAAAATATTACAAAAGAGATTGTCTTTGAGGAAAACATGCCATCCTTCAACAAAAGTGTAGACAGAAGCAACAATGAAAATGCAAATGCAAAATGAAGATGTAAGTAAAGGAGTGAGATGGAGAGAAATAAAGAGGGATAGGACAAAGATAGGAGAGTCTAGGGAGGAGAGGCTAAGGGAGAGGGGGATAGTTCAACTGGATTAGATGTAGCGTTGGAAGGACCAGGTCTGTATCTTGGCCTCGGACTATATCTCAGTCTTCTCAAAGATGTAGAGACTGGTACAGGTGATGTGGCTTTCTTGGCTTTACCAGCTCACTTTCTTCTGCCATTAAATATGCTATCTTCAGACTCATCGTTTGTTTCTTCTTCTATGTCCATCTTTTCTGAACCTTCTTCTTGTTCCTCTTCTTCTTAGTTTTCTACTAGAGTAATAATTTCAGTTTTTGGTTCTTTTTTTGTTTGCTCTTCTTCTTTTTTTTTTTTCTTCTTCTTCTTCTTCTTCTTCCTCCTCAATAGCAATCCCTTGAGCTTTCTTCAACTGATTCACATCTTTCTCAAGACTTTTTAACTGTTTTAGCCTACTGTTAAGTTTCTGGTTCATGTTGTGAATCATATCGATTAGATTTCCCATAAATTTTTCAACATGAGTGTCTTTTAGAGATTATGCTATGGGTTTCCTGGGTCCAGAGATAAATGCTCTGTCATGAGGAGTGCTACCAGGTGCAACTTTCATAGGTCTAGGAACCCATGGGCCATTCACTTTCTTATAACCCATCTTGCACAGTGTATACTTGTTGTATTCATCATTATAAGGGTCAAGTTTTCTATAGTTCTCATCTGTCAGGTCTACTTGAATGTACTTAAAAATCTTGCTGAGCAACATACCATAGGGTAGGTTTTTGGTGGACGTGGTGGAGGCATGGTCCATCTTTGTGAGGATGTAGTAAGGAATGTCAATTTTGGTATTTGTCAGTAAAGCCCATAGGAAGAATATATCTTTTTCACTCACAAGTTCAAAACTTCCAACTTTAGGCAAAAAAAATTTGGAGACAAAGTGGTGTACTAACCTTAGTTCTATTGGTGGGCCATTGGCTACAAGTTGGATGGTTTCAAGCATATCTTGACCATAAAGGACCTATAATTGCTCTTTTTTGGTTATATTTTTAAAATACACTTCTCCACCATATCCAATTCCCGTAATTTCAAATAGAATATACTCATCGAGGGTGATTATCACTCCCTTCATATAACTTGTCAATTCCACACATTCAACTTTCTTCACTAGTTTGGAGTATAAATGCATAACCAATTCAGGGTATACATTCTCTTGAAATCGAAGTGTAGGGTTTCCATCCCCAGCTAGTAAGGGTGTGAGGAATTCAAAGTTCTCATTTTCAAAATACTGAAAGTTAATCCATCATCTAGCCAGAATTTATAGAGAGAGAAAGTATTTAAAAACCTTTCTTGAGCCATTTCGTCTATAAAGTGTATAGCATCCCAGTCAATGTCGTCTGATGAAATTCCTTCAACTGATTCATGAATTGGTGTTCCAACATTTTTTTGTTTCTAACTTCTTCTAGAAGACCTCTTAGGGTTTTGAGAGAGAGAGAGAGAGAGATAAAGAGATTTGGGGATAAACGGTTAGGGTTTGAGTGAGAAATTGGGAAGGGATTGATTAGGGCTTCTAAAGTGATTGGAAGAGAGATTTGTGATGATTCGTTGGTGATGGTTGGTTTGGTGCGAACAAGAGAGCGTAATAGAGAGAGGGAGGGAAAGTACAAATGTTCCTAAAATGGGCTTCTTTAAAATATATCGAGCAGACTCATGTGTCGACACATGAACTTGATGTGTCGACACATGTGTGTTAACAAATCATTTTGAGTCCATTGTCGTGATGTGTCGACACATGAAAAATAGTTTGTCAACACATGCAACCAAATTGGGTAATATTGAATGCAAATGAATTCAAGAGATGACTTTTCAATTAGGAGAGAGAATATGTTCTATTATAAGCATGCAATGAATTTTAAGAATTATAAATGCAACTTATACAATCAATCAATACATTTGTTCATAACTAAAACACAAAAAACATGAAGATCACACAATTTTAAAAAAAATTCAAGACATAGGATCACTCATTCCTAATTCTCGTCTTATCATACAAAATCTATCTTCAGTTGCTGGTTTTGTAAACATATCAGCCAATTGTATGTTTGTACTTACAAAATCAAGTTCAAAATCACCCTTTTGCACATGATCTCATATAAAGTGATATCTTATCTCAATGTGCTTTGTGCAAGAGTGTTGAATAGGATATTTAGTCAAGTTTATAGCACTAATATTGCCGTAGCTAATAGGAACATGATCAAATAAGATACCACATTCTTTTAACTGTTATTTAATCCACAATACTTGAGCACAAGAGCTACCAATTGCTACATATTCAGCCTCAGATATGGAGATAGTAATCGAATTTTGTTTCTTGCTACACCAAGACACAATCATGTTGCCTAGCAGTTGGCAAGAGTCACTTGTGCTCTTCCTATCAACTCTACTCCCCACATAGTCAGCGTCGGTGTAAGCAATCAAGTTAAAAGATGTACTCTTTGGATACCATAATTCAATGTTAGGTGTGTACTTGAGATAGCGAAAGATTCTTTTCACAGTAATTACAAGCGATTCTTTAGGATTTGATTGAAATCGAGCACACAAGCAAACACTAAACATTATATCTGGCCTACTAGCAGTTAGATATAAAAAGAACCTATCATGCTTCTATAAAGCTTCTTATATACTAATTTACCTTTCTCATTGCTGTCCAATTTTGTTATAATACTCATTGGAGTACTTATAGACTTTGCATCTTCCATGTCAAACTTCTTGATCAAATCCTTGATGTACTTGGCTTGGTTGATAAAAATGTCTTCCTTTAGTTGCTTGATTTGAAGACTGAGGAAGT
>CM065398.1:3600000-3610000 GCA_033060915.1 Euryodendron excelsum
TTCGAATTTAAGTCAACTTTATTGAATCTTTGCACAGTTGATGTACTCTTTTTTTAGCACTTTCAATACACATCAACTTTATTGAATCTTTACAACCCTAATGAAGTCTTCCTTTGAATTCTTTATAGAGACTTTGCAATCATGATGAATTCTCTTTTTAAACACCTTCAATCTCTTCGAATTCAAGTCAACTTCATTGAGTCTTTGCACACTTAATGAAATCTTCTTTTGAGCACCTTCAATCTTTTCGAATGTAAATCATTTGTTCGAAGTTTGAATAGGTGCAATAGCTCTATTTTGGTGCATTGCTTGATTTTTGTCTTGTTGTGCATCCAATTTGCTGTGTATTAGACTTTAAGTAAATCTTTAAGTCTAAATTATAATCCTTATTAATCTACATACTAGTAAAATGTATTAGTAAACTAACACAAGGTTTGGTTATCATCAAAATCAAAGTGTAGAGTCAACAGAAGTGGATAGAATTGGACAAGTTAATCGAAGACTCTAGATGATTGAAGGGTGAAAGGACACGATAATGGCTTAACCCTCAAAGAGTCCCTAGCGGAGTCGCCAGCTGCCACACTCCGATTTTTCACACTTAGGAAAAGACAAGTGAGAAAAACACAATACTCTCACATTAGAACTCATCCTTCTAGAAGGACAAGTGCGACTAGGTTTGAATTAGAAATTGATGTAAATAAGGGCTTTTGGAAAAAGTTTGGAGTTGCCACCTAATTTTGTTAAGATGAGTTAGATCACCTAAAACTAAGTACAATTCCAAGATTAAAGTTAGGGTTTTTGAAAATGTTTTGAAAAACTTCCTCAAGAGAGGGTTTTTGGATAAAACGGGTTGTTTGGCAACCTTTGGAAAGGTTTAAGTCCTTTTTTAAAATAACTCCGTTTTTGGTCTTTGAAAATAGTGATTCTAGATTCGGAGGTTAGTTACGTATAGGGAAGATGCACTAGGCTATTACCCTATCCCGCCCTTATGGTACCTACATGTCTATTCATCCTAAATTCACTAATTTAGAATCTTTGATTAACAAGTATCCAACACTATCCACTTTAAAAAGAATTTAAACAAAAAGTTTGATATGATGCATGACATGCAAATACAAGAAAAAGAATTTGATTTTAAAATATATTTGAAGAGAAGATTTAAAGTTTGAAAAAGGGTTATGGAAATTAGAAACTTGAAAAAGGTTGTGAAATTAGAAACTTGAAAAAAAGGTTGCGACCACACCCATGAGGGTTGCCTACGTATCCTTTTGTTGGGAATCAAGTTAGTCGTAATTCGAACTTGGGGTCCAATTGAAAATAGACACTGTGAGGTCTTTAGAAAGTTTGATTTGACAAGATTTGATTTGAACTTTGATTGGAAGATTTGAAATTGAACTTTGATTTGAAATTGACTTTGAAGTTGATTTTGATTTGAAATTAAACTTGAGGATCCGAAATTGAGCTTTGAAGTAGAATTTGGACTTATCGTGTAAAGCTTGAATTGAACTTTGAAATCATCTTGACTTAGATTGAAGTTTGAAAACCATATTGGTTTAGAAAAGAGTTTTTGAAAAAAGTTAAAACTTCCTAACTTTAGGGTTAAGGTTGAACTAGGATTTAGACATCTAAAGACTTAGGTAACCTAGGGTTGAAACATGCACTCGAAACATAAAGATTCGATTTTAGAAAGTTAGATTTTAGGAAAGCCTCGAATTAGGAAAGTTTCAAAATAGAAAAGTTTCATTTTAGAAAAGTGCCAAATTAGGAAAGGTTCATTTTATGAAGGTTTTTGTTTTAGGAAATGGTTGATTTTGGAAAGATTTAAATTTGGACAGTTTTGAATCAGGAAAGTTTGATCTATATTTCCTAAAGTTGAAGATTGGATTTTATTTCTAAAAATAGATGATTTTATTTTATTTTCATAATTGGAGGGTTTGATTTGGTTTCTTAAATTGAAAGATTTGATTTGACATGAAATTGGAAATGTTGAGTTTTAAAAATCTTGGACTTGGAGATATATGATTTGGTAGAAAAAGAGGTTTTGAAAATCTATGATTGGATGTAAAAAATAGTTTTGAAAACCTACGATTTGAGGCAAAATAGAAAGTCAAGATTTTATGAAACGAATTAGGGTTTCCTAATTGCGGATTTTAGGGCTTAACTTGGACTTCAAGACAAAGAGCTTTTGAAAAGTAGATCTTTGAAAAGAGTTTTTAGGAAGTGGATTTGCAAAACTATTTAGAAAGAGATTTTAATATGAACTTTTGCAATCCTCTTGAATATCTCACTTTCCTAAAACGATTCTAACCATGAAAGGATTAGAACCATTCTTGGGTTGTGATTTTGAAAATAAACTAAATATGGACCACAATGATCACATTGAATATAACACTTTCCTAAAACAACCCTAATCATAAAATGGCTAGAATCACTTTAGGATTGTGATTTTAATAAAAACAATTTAGGATTTAAACCTAAGATTTGGACCTTGATGGTCACTTTAAATGTAACACTTTCCTAAAACAACCCTAACTATGGAATGGCTAGAATTATCCTAGGAGTCTGATTTTGAAACTAGTTTGAAAAAAAAACATTTTGAATGCAAGTTTTGAAAACAAATTTGAATGCAATATTGTATGCAATGTATAAACATGATAACCACAATGCAACAGGGTTATAAACATACAAGGCTAGGCTTCACCATATAATCAAAGGGGCCGAACCCACACCATCAAACGTTGAATTAGAAGAAAGCCCCTAGCACTGTAACCTTCAACAATCTTTCCTAGGCATGAATCGGGGAGTTTCTTATGTCAAGCATGCAAGAAGAGAAGGTGGAAGATGGGGATTAAAATAGAAGAGAACCCAAGTGGGTTAGGAGAGAGAAGATAGGGATGGATTGCATAAACTAAATAAAAAACCTACGTTTTTTTCTTCTTGCTTTGTTTACTTCACCTTGGGATCTTTGAATGTGCAACACTTGATCTTCAAGGATGCTTGGAGGCTTGTATTTGAGCGTATAAAGTGTATAGAGGCTAGGGTTTATGTGTCTGGAGGCTAGGGTTTGAGGGGGCTTGGAAGAATTAGGGTTTTGAACGACTTCGAGCTCTTTTTTCAGAGAGATAGAGTTTTTAGACTGAGTTTGGAGACCCTTTTTACGTAGAAGGAGGGTTTGTATTTATAAACAATTAAAATGACATTAGGGTAAAATTTCCATTAGAGCCACTAGGAGCGGCGCCAGGCCATTTATTGGCTTGGCATCGCTAGTCACTTAGGAAAGTTTTTAAGGTATAAAAAAGACGTATGTTTTGACCTTTGGGACGTAAGGCAAAACATTTGGGCACCTGTTTTGGTGACTACCATGCAATTTTTGGCTTAGCTCCATTAGGAATGACTTCAGAAGGTTCAAGAATGATCTAGAAGGCTGGGGATGGACAGAAACCCTTGTAAGAGTGTCCCAGAAGTAACAGACTTAAGAAACATTACCAGAATATTTGAAAATGTCGTTCAACCCATTCAGTGCAAAACAGTCATTTGAATTAAAGAAACACTAGAATGGGCTCATAGTGACCCGTGAGGAGACTAGAAGGTTAGAAACACTATCGAGAATGTTCTGAGGGGTTGCCAGTTTGATACCCAAAGCTAGTATGGTTGGAAAATGTGACTGGCCCACTAGGGGCAAAACAATTATTTTGCATCGGGCTTATCAAAATGGAGTCAGAATGATCCGAAAAGGTATTGGATGGTTGAGAATACTATTTGAAGTATCCTTATAAGGTTACCGGTTTGATACCCAATGCCGGTGTGGTTCCCTAAGGCGATTGGATGCCTAGGGTCAAAATGGTCATTTTGATTGGATGGTCTAGAAATTGATTCAGAACCAACTGGAAAGCACTTGAACAAGCCGAATTGTCTTTGGAACAATCTTGGAAGGGTGGACTTACCGCTTTGAAGACTTAGGTACTTTCGCAAAATGCATGCCACAAGGGCCTAAGGGACAGTTTTGTTTTTCACTGGAATGGGCTAGCAAGCACTGGTGTTGACCTAGGTTTTAAGTATTTTCATCACTTTGACGGTGTGTGACGAGTTGGTTTGCAAAGGTATCTCATCCTTCAATAAATGTGCCACGGCCAAGAGTCGTGTTCGGTCCCATGAAATAGGAGTTTTGTTGGCAATTCCCAATATCGACCTGTTTGGAAGTGTTTCCATCACTCTGACAATTGCAATGTTTGTGAGTGTTTCTATCACTCTTATGGTGTGCATTCATTCTAGAGATTTCTTGATCTTGGGAAGTTGTTGGATGGTCTTATCGTTGGAGAGATTAACTTTTTCAAAAGACGTGCTGAATAACGGACATTCTACATTGACGGGCTAACAGGCGCCAAAAGTGAACCGTTCTTCCATCTTAGGGACTTGGGTTTCATCCTGATTGATAGGTTTGAATCATTCATAGGAGTTTGCTCGATAAATGTGATGAATTGAATGGACTTACCGTCTGAGTGATCAGCTTTCTCGAAAGACATGCCAAATTGAGTTCGTTTAGCTTAGATTGGAATTAGAATTGGAATTGAGGTTAAAATAGGGACTTACCATCTTTAGAAAAACATACCAACTGGAATTGGATCAAACAATGTTGCAAAGGGTATTTTGGTTATTTTGCCTCTATTGGGCCTAGCGTGCCTGTGAAGCGGTTAATTGACTGGATTGAGTTTGGAAAACTGGTTTGGACTTGAATGTCTTTGTGTCAATTTGAATGTGAGTCTAGTTGGACCAGAGATTGCCGAACGAAAAAGAATGGGGTGCTTATACTATACACATAATGTTATTGTCCAATTCACTGAGTTTATTAACCCACAAAGAATTTCATTCTTCTGTGAATCAAAATAATAAACATTAAATGCACGCGTCTATTTATTATATCAAGATTAAGAGTATAAGCACTCATAATAATTATGTCGTATCAATTGTTTTATATAATCAATATAAAAACAATTACCTTAACACGGTCTTGTTCAATACACACAAAATGTACTAGTGCAAGGGTTGGAACTATACCGTTCCCCATAGTCAAGACATATCTATTAAAACCTTTTGCTACTATACTACTGATAGCGTGTCTAGTTCCATCTAAGACTGTGAACGATAAGCTTATATTCCATAAGAACTAATGATTTAATCTTGTGTGTAAGCCGTATTTTACACACCAAATCATCTACTATATACAATAAGAGACACGCATGCATAATAAATAATGCAAGATGAACATTGCTCACATAGATTCTCATTAAAATGGAATAACTAATTTATTAAGAAATACTAAAGTCATTACACAAAGCATATAGTTTAGTATAAATCCCAAACAATCTCCCACTTAGACTCAAAGCTATGCAATAATACATCTAAGTCCCATCCCCTCTAAATGACCATCAAAAGTTTTGGCTAGTAAGCTCTTCGTAAAAGGGTTTGCCAAGTTATCGGCCGATGTAATCTTGGTAACCACCACATCACCTTTGTGCACTATGTCTCGTATGAGGTGATACTTATGCTTAATGTGTCTTGCCCTCGTGTGGGCCATAGGTTCCTTCAAGTTGGCAACCGCTCTACTATTATCACAATAAAGTGTACTGAAGGTACCTCTCCTAGATCTAACAGAAAGTTTCTGAGCCAAACGGCCTCTTTGGCTGCCACATATTCGGCCTCTATGGTAGAATTAGCAACATATGATTGCTTGATACTCCTCCAACTAAGAACTCCACCTTCTAGGGTAAACACATTTCCCAAGGTCAATTTTCTGGAATCCTTATCTAACTGGAAATCTGAGTCTGTGTACCTAATGGGTATTAGACTATTTGCCTGGTAAACTAACATATCATCTCTAGTCCTTTTCAAATACTTGATTATATTCTTTACTGTAGTCCAATGTTCCTGCCCTGGGTTCGAATGATATCTGCTGACTATATGTATATGGAAAAACAGATGTCAAGTCTAGTACAAAGCATAACATACATGAAGCTTCCCACTGCTAATACATAAGGAGCTGCCTTTATGTTTTCTACCTCAATCGGTGTCTTAGGATACTGATCCTTGGTTAGAAAGATTCCATGTTTAAAAGGGAGAAAGCTTTCTTGGAACCTTGCATGCTAAAACGGGCAATAATCTTATCAATATAAATAGCTTGTGATAAGCTTAGCATCCTATGCTTGCGATCTCGTAAAAGTATGATTCCAAGGATGTGACCGGCTTCTCCCAAGTCCTTCATATTGAACTTTCTAGATAATCATACCTTAATCAAAGATAATATCCTCACATTGTTTTTGATGAGCAAGATATCATCTATGTATAGTACCAAGAACACCACCACATTTCCACGACGTTTCTTATACACACACAACTTATCAATGCCTTGATCAAAACCATAACACTTAATGGTCTAATCAAAACGAGTGTTTCAAGACCTAGACGCTTGCTTAGGTCCATAAAAGGACTTCTTAAGCTTGCACACCATGTGCTCTTGGCTTTTTGCTACAAAACCATCTAGTTGTACCATATAGATGCACTCATCAAAACTTCTATTAAGGAAAACTGTCTTGACATCCATATGCTAAATTTCATAATCGAAATGAGTCGTGGTGTGTTGTCGTAGGCAACCAAAAATAAAACCTATACCCTTAAAAAACAAAAATGTGGTAGTGCGAGTAACGATCGTTCCCACAGAGAGTGTCTAGTCTTGTTTTATGCTATGTAAACAAGGATTTTTGGGGGGGGGGGGGGGGGGGGGGGGGGGGGGGGGGGGGGGGAGGGGTTAGGTATAATGAAAAAAATTGTAATAAAAATAACTAAGGAACAATTTAGATTGATGTATAAAAATCAATCAAAAGAACAAACCTTGGTCTAAGTTAACATCCACCATTGGAATTATATAACTGATCATCGATGCACGCATATATCAATTCACACTTTGAATATTCACCGTCAGAATTATTTTTCTATCTCTCCTTAATTGTAGTTAATCAGAAAACAAGTGATCTCATTAACACTAACTATTAAACAACCCAGGATAAGCACACAAGTTTTAATCTAGTAGCAGCCTTAAAAATTAGAGAGATCGGTGAAACTAAACAATACAAGCACAAGCGGTTGTATTTAATTTAGTCGAGCATCCTTCCTGAGATTTAATAATTCCTAAGACAGCAAATCATTAAATCTTAGTTGCTTCAAAAATTAAAGGAATCAAACAATTACGGATTTGATATCTAACCCAGCAGTTGATTGCAATGAATAATAAACTAGCAGGCCTCCTAGTAATTAAACGAGACAATCATGAAAATAGGTACAGAAGAACATCTAATACTCAAAGCATAAATTGAATAATAAAAACAAATTAGATCTCACAGTTTATTTTTAATTCCGAGGCTTCCGTTTCCGTCGACCAAGATTCAAAGTTTAGTCACGCAGGGCCATGAAGAAAACTCAAAGAAGAAGTTAGAGAATAACAGATAAACGTATGTTTACTGCTGCTTTTTCCTCCTAGAATAATATGAAAAATGCTAACCCTAAAAATAAAACAATCCCAGCTTTTATAGGCTTTTGAAAATCTATAGATCCGTAAAACCGTTCGACCGCCCTTCTAACAGTTCGAAAGCATTGAACCACCGTTCGAACGGTGCGTCGAATGCACTTCGAATGGAAAATTTGCTCTCTATATCTTTCGAATACACTTCAAACCTGAACTTGACGTAAACTCGTTTAACGTACCGTTCAAACGCACTTTTGGACCTTCAAACGCTATATCCAATTTAGCTAAAATTTTTCCTTTTTAAGCTAGGATTATCTTCCTTAGCATTCCATAGTATCCTAAATCAAAATATGAGGATAATGAGTATGTTTAGGCTGAAAGACTAAACATTAAGGGAGAAAAATATGACATTTGCATTCTCATCAAATTTCCCCACCCTTAACTTTTGCTCGTACTCGGGCAAAACTCAAATTCACTTCCTAAAAACACCAAGGTTGCAACAAAGAACAACCAAGCTCTTTGAAACTCGTAACATATCATGAACAAATATTCTTAAACAACTCACAATTACTTAGCAATCATTTCCCCTCGAAGATGGAGTAAACTGAATAAGTAGACCCTCACGGAATTAAACACTCGGCTCTCATGTGTTTAAAGGGTATATGTATCGCTCAAATTCATTCAAATAGAAATGATTTACCATAGGCTTGCATATCTTCTCAATCTCCACCACTAGGATCACATAGATAACACGAATCATAAGGACTTTTCAAGGGTTATAACGGGGTTTAGGATCAAGGTGAGAAATATTTAGGAATGTAGCTCAAAAGCCATTGAAACTAGTGGAGCAAAAATGAATCAACTCAAGTTCGAATATATAAGACATGTAAGACCAATCACTCCATTCAGCAGCTTCTGCCTTTGCATATATCCCATATAAACAGACTCATTCCTTAGAATTTTAGGAGGGATTATGAACATGGTTTGTAACATTAAAAGCAATTTCCTCCATCACTTCCCTTCTTTTTTTTTTTCTTTTTTTTTCTTTTCTTTATTTTTTTTTGCTCAAAATTGCATCAACAATGGAACTCACGAATTGAGAATGAAAACATGTTTCATTTCATTAGCCATAGCCCTACCACAAATCTGAACAACCGAACGCTTATTTCTTGCGCACCCATACATATCATAATGATGAACAATGCTCCACTGGCTCTAAGGCTTGGTATAGGCATTGTTTTTTTTTTTTTTCGTTTGGGTTTAAAGCTTGTAATGTGGGTTCACAATAAACGAAAAAACAACACATAAAGCTCAAAGGGGTTTCAACAAAAGGAAAATTTTAATTACAAGGTAGGCTATTTGGCTTATGTAGCTTATAACAAAGAGGGCCTTAATCATGTTCATGTATGCATGTGTCAATATGACCTCAAAGAGAATTAAGGCAAGTTCTAGAGAAGCAAATCTATGGAAGAATATCTCACATGAAAGAAAATAGTGACTAATATGGATGTGTCAGTCTGAGTTAAAATCTCACCGGCTTTTGTCTACCAAATTTAGTCACTCCAGTCTCAAGGAAAATAACTAGACTAATTAATTCTAAGTTGAAAGATAACTTATTTAATCATGTTATGAATTCTTAAAGCTTAATTGAATCTTGCTCACGACATACATAACAAAAAATTGTTGAAAACCGCAAAAACAAAAAGCAAAAAGCAAAAAGCAAAATCTCTATTTTTTTTTCCAAAATTTTTTGTTGAAAACAAATTAAAACACAAAAACACAACCTAAATGCCCTCCCCCACACTTAAAACTTACACTGTCCCGAATGTAAAGTGAAATGCAAAGAAAGACATAAATAACCAATATATAAATGCAAAAATAAGAAAAGAAAAATGAACTTCCTTGGGTTACCTCCCAAGCAACGCCTTTGTTTATTGTCGTGGGCTCGACTCAATGCTTTCTTCTTCAGTCAGTATAAATCGGATTCTCAAGGTCCAATTTCTCCATATTCTCTACTTGAAAACCTTCATAGAATTGCTTAAGTCGATGGCCATTCACCTTGAACACTTTGGAAGTGGCTAAACTTTGAATTTCAACGGCACCATGAGGAAAAACGTTAGTAACGACAAAAGGTCCAATCTAACGAGAATGCAACTTACCCAGAAACAAACGAAGTCATGAATGGTATAGAAGGACTTTTTGACCAACTTGAAACTCCTTCCTAGAGATCATCTTGTCATGAAAAGCCTTCATATTTTCCTTGCAAATCCTTGCACTCTCATAGGCATCATTGCGCATTTCCTCTAACTCTTGTAGTTGCAATTTCCTATGTTCTCCACTTTCATCCATTTTTATGTTGAAACTCTTGATAGTCCAATAAGCTTTGTGTTCTAACTTAACTAGAAGGTGGCATGATTTTCCAAACACCAGTCAATAAAGTAACATACCAATGGGCGTATTATATGCAATCCTATACGCCCACAA
>CM065398.1:3615000-3627500 GCA_033060915.1 Euryodendron excelsum
AAGGTTTTGAAAATCAGACATCCATATCTACAACTTGTCTCTTATAGATATTTTCAAATTCAAATGTTATCAAGGAGAAAATTGAGGAGGAACAGAAGCAATCATATATGAAATTCAAATCCTGACTAGCAGCAACTTTGTTCAAACGGGAAGAAATGTGTTCAAACCTCTCCAACGACTAGAAGTTGATTTTAAGCTACAAATAATCTACTAATCTTCCTCTATAAATAGAGATACACAAGAGAAGCAATGACACACAAGAGATTACAAAGATTGAGCATAGAAAGTGATATTCATCAAGATCTTCAAGTTTTGAGCTTTACTTCTTCATCATTCCATCTCATCTTTAAGCTTCATTCTTTTATTCAACTTTTGAGAGTTTTGTATCTATTGTTGTAAGATTCAACTCCCCTATATCATTTGTAAAAGGGTTGCTAAACCCTTGTGATTTATTTCTTAAGTGATTGAGAGGAACACTTGGAGAAAAAGATCCTCTTGGTGCTTTGCTTTAGAGAGCAATACAAAGAGTTATTTTTTGAGTGTTTTTGGAACAAAACACTTGGTGTAAAGGTTTGCTAGCAACCGGACAAGCTAGTGGTGTAAAGCTATTTGAAGAATAGTGGATTTGCCCAAGGAAGGAGCCTTGGAGGTAGACGTAGGATTGGCATAAGAGGAGCCAACCGAACCACTTTAAATCGTTGTGTTTGATCTCTTCTCTTTTCTCTCTTTTTATCTTGCTTAATATCTTTCTTATATATAGTCTTGATATACTTGAGATACACACACATTTGAATCATTTGTACTAATCTCACATTGATCATATCTTAGCTTGTCTTATTCATTACTTAACTAGATTAATATTTTATATCTTTTCTATTGCATCTCACCTCTTGAAAATTAAACGTATTGGTTTATTTTAAATTTCAATTCTTAATTATAAACCCAATTCACCCCCCCTCTTGGGTTGCCACCTGGTTTAACAATATTTACCTCATTGACATGCTTAGATGGGGGGTCAAGTCCAGTGCCAAATTATTGAGAATTGGCCGCCATATTTGCAATCAGGTTTCTCGCGACATTGGGAATTTTATCCACCAAAGCTCCTCCACTAGCAACATCAATCATACTCCTATCAGTGGGTAGAAGGCCCTCATAGAAATACTGGATAAGAAGTTGCTCACTAATCTGATGATGGGGATAGTTTGCACACAATTTCTTGAAACGTTCCCAGTATTCATGTAGGGAGTCTCCGTTGTGCTGCCTTACACCACAAATTTCTTTTCAAATGTTGGCCACCCTTGAAGTTGGGAAATATTTCTCCAAAAACAATCTCTTCATCTTGTTCCATGTGGTAATACTTTCGGAAGGTAGATAGAAAAGCCAATCCTTAGCCAAATCCTTCAAAGAAAATGGAAAGGCTCTTAATTTAATTTACTCTTCAATCACCCCTGTGGGTTTCATACTTATGCATATCACATGAAACTCCTTTAAATACTTATGAAGATCTTCACCTGCAAGACCATGAAAAGTGGGCAAGAGATGTATTAGTCCAGATTTTAATTCAAAAGTAGTAGTAACATCTAAAGTAGGGAATGTTATGCATAAGAGTTGTTGATTCATATCAGGGGTAACAAGCTCCTTCAAAGTTTGATTTCTAGCCATGACTTCCTCCTCTCCTAAATTGGAAAGGCTAGCAACTAGGGAATGAAGAGCTGGATCATTCTCTATAGAATATCTCTGAGCTTCCCTTCTTGACCTATGCAAAGTTCTCTCTATTTCTAGATCACACAGTAAATCACCTTGATTAGAAGATCGAGTCACAATCATAAACACTCAAGGAAACTCTAACAAATACGAAAAATAATTTAGGAAAAATCAAGAGTAATGAAAATAAGCAAAACTTTTTTTTTTAAGAATGAAATAAGGATCACAAGAAGCACAAAAATCAACTAGAATCACTCCCCCGCAACGGCTCCAAAATTTGGTGTGCTATCACAGGCAACCAAAAATAAAACCTATAACTCGCCCCCAAATGCGGTATTCCTACAAATAGAGTTAGTACCCTATAAGAGTACGGGGGTCGCAATAAAGTATAAACTGAAAGATCCGGTATCGTTCTCTCCCAAGGGACCTAGCTAAATATAGACTCCAACACTCACCTCTCACTAACCTAACCTAGGATTGAATTGTAATTATGTGGGTAATTGGATCTAAAATAAAAATAAAAATAAAAAGACTGAAAATCTTTTGGGTTTTGATGGTTGTTTTGAATTCCTAAACTATTGCAATGAAAATAAAGACAATTAACACTAGACAATTAAATTAAAGCAACATGAAAATAGAATTAAAGCAATTAAAAAGGGAATTGGGTTAAATTGATCCAATCACTCAATCCATCCAAGGTTTCTAATGGGGTTTATAACTCAAATCAAACATAACATTTAAGTGTGTTTGATTCGGAAGATTTAACTTTGAAAACCAATAATTCTCGAGCAATTGAAATTGGATACATGGTCAATGGGGAATCAAAAGTTAATACCATCGATTTAACTTAGTTAATATCAAATTTGTGGTTTGTGCATTGATTAGTCAAACATAGTCAATAACCTAGATTTTCTAAGTTATCTTCAATCAATTGTTAAGAATGAATTTCTAGAAAAATATAGCAATTATTTCATGAGATTCCTCCATTGAATCCCATAGATTATTTGGTTGATTTTCACATTTGACCCCAATCCAAAAACTAGCTAATTAAACTTATAATGAAAGCATGAAAAATAAAAATAAAGCATGTAAAGATTTAAGCTAAAAATTACTTGAAATTAAAGAGGGTTTGGATACAAGAAGATTACAAGAAAATGTAAGAAAATTTCATTACAATAAAGAAAATTACAGGTTCTACATCTATACTACAATTAGAAACATAAATCTAAGCTAAAAATGAAGAAAAGATACAAAAAAAACAACCTTAGAGAAGCTCTCCCGCCGCCACCTTTTGCTCTTTCTAACCCTAACTCTCTACTCCCTTTTTTTTCTTCTTCAAATGCTGGTTTTAGGGCAAATCTGCGCTTATCGTCCAACGCGCGTCCAAAGTGCATTCGGACGGTGCGTCCGAATGATTATTTTATCATTTGGACGGAATTTTTACTGTCCGAACGGTCCTCAAATGATCTTCAGACGCAAAAAGATGACTCTGGAATGGCTTTGAATGCAAAAATACGACTCTGGAACTCCACCGTTTGATGTAGCATCCAAACGCTATCTCGTCTGTCCGAAGGGTTATAACCATCCGAATGCACCGTCCGGACGGTCTTCTGCAATTTTGGCTATTTTAACCCCAAAACCTACAAAACACACAAAAATACACAATAAATCAAATATTGAACTAAAATAAGATAATTAAATACAATCTAAATCTAATAATGTGCAAATTAAGAGCTTATGATTACACTTGTAGGGTGTAATCACAACCACCAACTTACATTTTGCTAGTCCTTAGCAAAAAACTATCAAAAATACATAAAGGATAATCTCCACTTTCATAGGAGTCACGGATGCATTTAGCTTATACACCTAGCCTTTAAACCCCTAGGTTTCCCTTAGTGGATGAGTCGTGTCTCGTGAGGGTTTTTAGTGATGACACCCACAAACATCCTTATGTGAATTGCCAATCAAGATAAGAATAAGGAATGAATGCGTAAACTTACTCAAGTTAACATTGATGTCACTCCAAACTCCACACTTGCATTAATATGCAACAAGTCATACAAAAGAGAGGTTTGTATGTATGGGTGAAGAATTAACAGCACAACTGAACTCACTTATGCAAATCTGCCCCTTTAAAGCTTTGATTCAATCCTCACCGGACATACACTCGCAATTAAAGACTCACATGGTTCTCACAATGATAGGCTCAATAATGAAGTAAATGTAAAAAGACAATTCAAGTGAGTATATCAACTACAAAAATCGAAAATAATAGAAGTGTATCGACTTTAGCATAGCTCCCTGAAATAATGTTCAAAGTTAAGTATTGATTCAAATAAATTGACAAGAAATAGCTTATAATCTATTGAAAACTTCAATCAAACACAACTTTGATCAACTATATCATTTAGAGGTGAAGAGGGCAATGTAGAAGAGGTGAAAGGTAAGGGTAAGGAGAGGGAGCAAATGGTCATATCATGTATGATCAAGGCATGACATGATGAATGCAAAACAACTACAACTCTCCCTTTTTAACTTTTAATATACAAAATCCACTTCTCACTCTTCTCTTGAAATATTTTCAACTTTTGAACTCCTCTTTCACTCTTTTCTTCCTCTTATTCTCTTTTTTTTTTTTTTTTTTTTCTTACTTTTTTTTTTCTTTTTTTTCTTTACTTCTCTTTTTGTTTTCATCCTTTTATCATCCCCTTTAGAATCAACAACTACTTCTTATATTTCACTATGTTCTTTTTGCATTGAATTCCCTAAATCAATCTCTTCTTCTTCTTCTTTAAATTTTTTTTTTAGCAATACGAAAACACTCTTTTCTCACATAGGCGTCCCTTTGCAATACAAAAGATGAAATCACTAGCACATTTCTAAAAGTAAAAGATCAACAAGGGTAAAGAGGAATGTACAGTTCGGCATGGGAAACAAAAGGCTATCAAGAAGAATATGGCAAACAATCCTACCCCAAGTTGTACAACCGAAGCATTTCATAGAGTACAAGTGTCAATAACAAGATCAAAACTCAACTCATGAACCAAATACAAGCATAATGAAGCTATTGAACGGAATGAGGGTGAAGAAATTATCCCCAAGTAAATGTAAATGTTCCAAAAGGCGATAAATACTCTAAAGCTCACAAGGTAATAATCTCCATCAATGTAAGGATGAAAAAGCAAAAACTAGTGACAAATGATGTTATAAAACATGATTGTGCATAATGATGTAATCCCTTCTACAAATGCATGAATTAAGCAATCCCCACAACATGGTGGGTATGAGAAGTGAATGAACATCATTTTAAGTAAAGAAGCATGCAAAAATTCCTATATTCTAATCTCAAAATGCACTTTTCCAAGTAAAATGATTTTTTTTATAGGGTGCTAAACAAATAAACAAAAACAAAATAATAGAGGCAAAGCCCTTACCCCACCCCCAACTTAAAATGATGCATTGTCTTCAATGCATGAGAACAAAGCATGAAATGTATATAAATGGTGGGAAAAGAGAAAAATAAGGTACAAAAGGCACCCACAACTTATAATGCAAAATAAACTAAGAAAATAAAGAAACAAAACAACTTAAAGCACCCCCCAACTTAAAATGAGAAAATAAACTAAGAAAACAAATAAACAAAACTATTCCTATTCTTACACAAATGAGAGAGAGAATCACCCAATTCCACAAAGTAAGAATTTGCCATCATCCCACACCTGCAACTTAGAGATTTTCAAATAGTTCATACAAACATAAGAATAAATAATGGCCATTTTGTTGATGAACTCAATGATGTAACCTTGAAAAACATAAGGGTAAAAAAGGTCATGATATGTAGAAAATGGAAATAATTATGCACCAAGGTGCCCATTATGCTTATGTCATGAAGTGCTTGACCCTCCCCCTCTTTTAAATGGTCGCCCATAGGAATGATGTTTGGTTCAAGGGTTGGGATATGGAGCTCTAAGGGCTCTGTTAGAATAGGACTAGGTGCTAGATGCGTAAAAGTAGGGATCACATGATCCCTAGACATGGTAGAAATGACCTCTAAACCATTAACATCCTCTTTGACATGCACATTCCCAACATCTAATAAACTAAAATCATCATTAAGGGTAAAGTCGTCATTGCCCCACTCCTCTTGTTTGGAGTCCCCAATTTCGGATTCCATTTTCTCAAAATTTTCATCCCAAAATTCATTTTCAATTATTTTCTCACTTTTCTTAGGAATGTCTTCCTTAGACTCAAAGTCTTGGGGAAAGATGTTTTGATCAATGATTTTCTCATTTCTATGGTTAGTGATGGGATGAGCAAGTTCACTTGGACACCCCTAGTTAGTAGGAATGATTGGAGATGACACACAGGACTTGTTCCCCCCTGGACAACCAAGGTTTGCATTAAAAGAATTAATTGACTCTTTATCTTATTGAGGTCCTCATCTATTCTAGAATTCACATCTCCTTGAAATTTTATGGCTTGTTGAAGTGTGTCCTCTAGAGTATCTTCTATAGTGTCCGCTTGTGTGCCAATGTGAGGAGTGTAATATTCCTAATAGGGTAAAAATTGTTCATGGGGGTATTCATATCGTGGAGTTTGGTAAGGTGGAGGTGGTGCATGATAATAATCAAAGGGCTCTTGGTAAGGGTGATGCTCAAAATAATGTTGTGAATATGTGCTCTCATATCCCTTATCAAGGTTAAATGGATCATACCCCCCAAGATTGGAAGGTGGTCGTGGAGGCTCCTTTTGGCCATTGGCTCTAAGGTGTTCCCTGAAAAACATGGTGGATGATGGATGGTGTGAAGGTGTGTCACCAAATGAAGTGTATAATGGAATATGAATGTAATGCACAAACAAATGTAGCGCACCGCATCTCAGCACATCATACACAACAATGCTCAATAATATTCCATCCAAACCTCCAATCTTCACATAATAATTTCACCAATTTAATCAAGTTCAATCCAACCAAACCTCCAATCTCCATAAGTTATATACCACCAATTTGCAATAAAAATAATCTCTAATTCTCCACTAACAATCCTCCAATCAAATTATTAAAATAAAAATATATATACAAATAAAACCAAATAAACCTAAAATAAAGCGAAAAAGAAAGAATAAAAAACTAACATGGTATCACACAAAAATATGGAACGAAGTTACCAAATGGCCTAAGCCGAAGATTCCTCCGTCGTGGTAGATGGATGGAGATCCAATCCACCAATTGCTCTTCAACCCAGAGCTTGGTAGTGCTCACCTCGTGCCTTTGTTTTCCGGTTACAGCGCCAAAACTTGACTCTCCCCCAAACACGGTATTCCTACAAATGGAGTTAGTACCCCGTAAGAGTACGGGGGTTGCAATGAAGTATAAATCGGAAGATTTAGTATCGTTCTCTCACAAGGGACCTAGCCAAATATAGGCTCTAACACTCACCTCATACTAACCTAACCTAGGATTGAATTACAATTATGTGAGGAATTGGATCTAAAATAAAAATAAAACTAAAAAGATCGAAAATCTTTTGGGTTTTGATGGTTGTTTTGAATTCTTAAACTATTGCAATGAAAATAAAGACAATTAACATTAGACAATTAAATTAAAGCAAAATAAAAATAGAATTAAACCAATTAAAAAGGGAATTGGGTTCAATTGATCCAATCACTCAATCCATCCAAGGTTTCCAATGGGGTTTATAACTCAAATCAAATACAACAATTAAGTGTGTTTGATTCAGAGGATTTAACTTTGAAAACCAATAATTCTCAAGCAATTCAAATTGAATACGTGGTCAATAGGGAATCAAAGGTTAATACCATCAATTTAACTTAGTTAATACCAAATTTGTGGTTTGTGCATTAATTAGTCAAACATAGTCAATAACCTAAGTTTTCTAAGTTATCTTCAATCAATTGTTGAGAATGAATTTCTATAATAATATATCAATTATTTCATGAGATGCCTCCATTGAATTCCTTAGATTATTTGATTGATTTTTACATTTGACCCCAATCTAAAAACTAGCTAATTAAACTCATAATAAAAGCATGGAAAATGGAAATAAAGCATATAAAGATTTAAGCTAAAAATTACTTGAAATTAAAGAGAGTTTGGATACACGAAGATTACAAGAAAATGTAAGAAAATTTCGTTACAATATAGAAAATTACACGTTCTACATCTATACTACAATTAGAAACATAAATCTAAGCTAAAAATGAAGAAAAGATACAAAAAACCAACATTGGAGGAGCTCTCCTGCCGCCCCCTTTTGCTCTTTCTAACCCTAACTCTCTACTCCCTTTTTTTTCTTCTTTAAATGCTGCTTTTAGGGCAAATCTGTGCTTACCATCCAAAGCGCATCCAAAGTGCGTTCTGTCGCGCCTAGATTTTTTGTACTCGAGGAATACTCACAAAAGCGAGAAAAATGTTGTACTCTCTCGTTATAACTCACCCTCCTAAAAGAATGAGTGCAACTAAGTTCAAGTTGAAAAATTGATTTGAATAAAGGGCTTTTGGAAGAGATTTGGAGTCGCCACCTAACTTGATTAAGGTGAGCTAGGTCATCTAAAAACTAAGAATAATCCGGAGACTACACTTAGGGTTTTTGGAAAACGATTTTGAAAATATCTCCTCAAGAGAGGATTTTTAAGAAAACAGATGGTTTGGCAACCTTTGAAAAACATTTAGCCCTTTTTGAAAAATAACTCTGTTTGGTCTTTGAAATCAGTGATCTAGGTTCGGAGGTTGGTTACATGTAGGGAAGACGCACTAAGCCATCACCCTACCCCGCCCTTTTGGTACCTACATATCAATCTATCCTAGATTCACCTACGAGAGTCTTCAACTAACTATTGACCAATCCTATCCACTTTGAAAAACAATGTTTGAAAAGAAATGATGCATGGGATGCAAGTGCAAAATAAGAGGGAGTTGGAGAATAGATTTGGAAATAAATTTGAA
This sequence comes from Euryodendron excelsum, assembly GCA_033060915.1. NCBI lineage: Eukaryota > Viridiplantae > Streptophyta > Magnoliopsida > Ericales > Pentaphylacaceae > Euryodendron > Euryodendron excelsum. The sequence continues at coordinate 3,623,675 of CM065398.1, forward strand.
AAGAAATTGATTTAATTTGAAAGAGATTTGAAATTAGATAGATTTGAAATTGAAAAGTTTTAGAAATTGAAAGTAGAGATTTGAAAATAGAAATTTGAAATTGAAAATTTGAAAATAGATTGGAGATTTGGAAAGATTTTGGAATTTGAAATTTGGAAGATATGGAGGAATTTGAAATTTGAAAGAAGTTGTGACCGCACCTATGAAGGTTGCCTACATATCTTTTTGGAAAAATCAGGTCAGTCGTAGTTCGGACAAGAGTCCGATTGAAAATAGAAGGTTGGATTGGAAGAAAGAGATTTCGATTGGAAAAAAGAATTTGATTTGAACTTAGAATAGAGGATTGAAAATTGGAATTTAGAATTTTGAAATTGAAAAGATTGAATCTTGATTTGAAAAGATAGAATTTGGAAGAGAGATTTAGACTTAAGATGAAAACCTAGACTTTAGGAAAGAGACTTAGGAAAGACTTGACTTGGAAGGTTTAGGAGATTAGGAAAGACTGGATTTAGGAAATGTTTGAACTAGGAAAGGTTCAAGTTAGGAAGGTATCATTTTAGGAAAGTTTTGAATTAGAAAAAGCTCGAATTGAGAAAGTTTTATTTTGAGAAAGGTTTTGAAATAAAAAAAGTGTTGAATTTATAAATGTTTTGAATTAGGAAAGTTTAGTTTAAGAAAGGTTTAGAATTTGGGAAGTTTCAAGTTAAGAAAGTTTTGAATTTGGAAAGCTTAGAATTTTAGAAAGATTTTAAATTAGGAAAGATTTAGAAAAGGTTTGAATTAAGAAAGTTTCAACTTAGGAAAGTTTTTAAATTAGGAAAGTTTTGAATTTAGGAAAGTTTTGAAATTAAGAAAGTTTTGAAAGTTGGAAAGTTTAGAAAGCAAGGAAGTTTTGAAAATAAGAAAATTTTGAGTTTAGAAAGTTTTGAAATTTGGAAAGATTTGAAATTTAGAAAGTTTGGAATTTAGAAAGTTTTAGAGTTTTAGAAGATCTTGAGTTTAGGAAAGGTTTGAGTTTAGGAAAGATTTGAAAACTTAGCTTTGAAAAGAAGGTAGAGTTAAGAAAAGGTTGAATTAGGAAAGATTTGAAAGGTTAATGTTTAAGGAAAGATTTGAAAGTTTTAGGAAACTTAAGATTAGTAGAAGGTTAGGGAGGAGTTGAATTAGGGAAGATTTGAATTTTGAAATTTAAGGAAAGATTTAAAGTTTAGGTTTAGGAAACTTATGGTTTAGGAAGGTAGGAAATTAGGAAAGAGTTGGATTAGGAAAGGTTTGGATTAGGAAGGGATTGAATTTTGTTTCTAAAAGAGAAAATTTGATTTTGTTTCAAAAAACGGAGGATAGGATCTAGTTTCCTAAACGGGAAGATTTGATTTGATTTCCTAAAGGAAAGATGGGATTTGGTTTCTTAAAGGAAAGATTGGAATTGGCAAGGATTTGGAAAGGGAGTTTTTAGGAACCCTAGATTTGGAAGGCTATAGTTTTGACGTAGAAAAGAGGTTTTAGAAATGTGTATAGTTTTGGTATAGAAAACAAGAGGTTTTGGAAACCTAGGTTTTAAGGCAAGTTTGAAAACCATGTTTTTGGAAAGAAAATTAGGGTTTCCTAATTGTGAGTTCTAGGGTTTGACTTGGGCTCTAAGAAAGAGTTTTTGGAAAGTATGTTTTGGAAACGAAGGTTTTTAGAAGAGAATCCTAGGGAGGAGTTTTTGGAAAGTGAATTCGAAGAGAGAGTTTTTGGAAAAAGATTTTAAAGAGAAGGAGTTTTTGGAAAGTGTGTTTTTGGAAACGAAGATTTTAGAAGGAAAATCCTAGAGGGGAGTTTCTAAAAGAAAGATTTTGGAAAGAGAGTTTTTGGAAAGATTTTTGGAGAGAGTTTTTGGAAAATTTTTTAGGGAGCGTTTTTAGAAAGTGAATTTTGGGGAGATGATTTTTGAAAGGGGTTGAAAAAGGGGGTTTTGAAAAATAGATTTTTGGAGGGAGTTTTTGAAAACAATTTTGGAAAGAAGAGTTTTTAAGAAGTATGTTAAAAAAGAATATTTTAAGGAAGAGATTTTTGAAGAGAGAGTTTTTGGAAGGTATAAAAATATCTCATTTTCCTAAAGCAATTCTAACTATAAGAAGGCTAGAACCACTTTAAGAAAGCGGTTTTGAAAACAACAAGATTTGAAAATATGGACCATGAAGGTCACTTTAAATATAACACTTTCCTAAAGCAATCCTAGCCATGGAAAAGCTAGAATCACCCTAGGATTGTGATTTTGAAAACAAGTTTTTGAAAATGGAATTTTGATGCAATTTTGAAAACAAGTTTGAAAACGATTTTGAAGACAACTTTGAAAACGGTTTTTGGAAGATGCAAGATCATGATATGCACAATGCAAATTTGGGGTCGCGAACATACAAGACTAAGGCTTCACCATATAATCAAGGGGCCCGAACCCATGTGGTCTCTGGTTAGACTAGAAGAAAGCCCCCGACACGGTGACTCTCCAATAGTCTAATCCTATATATGGACCGGGAGTCCCCTTGTTTCAAGCATGCAAAGAAAAGGGGGGAAAGAGATGGGGGATTAAAATAGAGAAAACCCAAGTGGGTTAGGAGAGAGAAGAGAGAGGGGGAAGTGCTGAAATTTAAATGGAGAACCTACCTTGTATCTTGTTTATTTTGCGCGCCTTGCTTTCTTCGGTCTTCGTCTTGATCTTTGTCTTCAATCTTCAAGAGCCGCCTTCAATCTTCAAACTTCAGATTGCAACTCTTCAAGTCTTTGAAGGAGGGTTGAAGGTTAGTGTGTGAGTGTAAGGGGGTGTGTATAAGTGTATAGGAGGCTAGGGTTTAGTGTATGGTGGCTAGGGTTTGGAAAACCTAAGAAAGCTAGGGTTTAGGAGGTGTTCGAGCTCTGTATATAGGATTTTTAGATTGAGTTTACGGATCTCTTTCACGTTGGAAGAGGCTTTGTATTTATAAAGGTTGGACAAACTTGGCGTTTGTTGCAGTGGCGCTAGCCATTTAGGAAATGTTTAAGTTCGGCAAGCAACGTATCTTTGACTAGATTTGGGCGCCTGTACTAGTGACTACCATACAATTTTTAGCCTAGCTTCACTAGGAGTGACTCCGGAAAGTCTGGGAATGATTTGAAGAAGCCAGGAATGACCTAGAAGGCCGGAAAAGAGCAGGAACACTTAAAATAGTGTCCCGGAGGTATTTGGCTTGAAAAATGAGTACGAGATGTGTCGGAAGGGTTGACCGGGCCTTTATGGGCAAAATGGTCAATCGGATCAGGAAACTGCTGGGATGGACTTAGATTGTCCCGAAAGAAGACTCGAGATTTGGAAACATTATTCAAAATGTTCCCAAAGGTTGCCGGTTTGATACCCAGAGCCGGTGTGGTCGGAAAAGGTGATCGGCCCACTAAGGGCAAAACGGTCATTTTGTACCAGGTTGGCCAGAACTGACTCAGAACGATCCGAAAGGATAAAGAAAGGTTTAGAACACTATAAAAAGTATTCTCGGAAAGTTACCGGATTGATACCCAGAGCCGGTGTGGTCGAAAAAGGGGACCGGCCTACCAGGGGCAAAACGATCATTTTGCACCGAGTTTGCCGGAACTAACTCGGAATGATCCAGAAAGGTAGAGGAAGGTTGAGAATACTATAAGAAGTAATCTCAAAAGATTATCGGTTTGATACCCAGAGCCAGTGTGGTTCCTGGGGCGTTCGGATGCCTAGGGGCAAAATGGTCATCTTGATCGGAAAGTCTCGAAAAAGGTCCAAGGGGTAGTTTGGTCATCTTTCACCGAAGTGGGCTAATATACACTGGTGTTGACC